>JAHLSL010000011.1:996964-1031527 GCA_025920805.1 Petroica traversi
TCCTTTCCTTTCCTTTCCTTTCCTTTCCTTTCCTTTCCTTTCCTTTCTCCTTTTTCCTTTTCCTTCTCTTTTCTCTTCTTTCCCTTTTCCTTCCCATTCCTCTTTTTCTCATTTGTTTCCTCACTGACTCTTGCTCCTCTCACTGAGCCTCCTTCACACCTCATCTGGACAAATCCTGGCTGCTGCACTCCCTATCTATGTGGCATCCCACAGGGAGAAACCACACGGGAAAGGACATTTTCAGGAATTCAGCTTGGTGCAAGAGACCCTGGGAAAGAGGAAATTTGGCAAAGACTCCACCAAAAATAGCAACTTGTTCTTCGCAAAGTGCTTCTCTCCGACGTGATAATTATGCAGAAATCCAGAGAGGGGCTGTGAACTTGGCAGCTCCAGGGTCTGGCTCGTTCCCAGGCTGGGTAAAAGCCTCAGTTTGGGCTGGGAATGGGTCTGGACAAGGAGCAGCTACCACAGGTGGCAGCTACACTGTGGTAGTTAAGCCAAAAAGTATCACAGTGAGAGGTGCTGCCCTAGGAGAGCTGTCAGTAATCTAAGCAAAGTTGGATAGAAAAAAAACCATAAAAAATCAAATTTGAGTCTCATTTTAAAATTATTATCAAGAAATTTATTCCTACCTGGCCTGTTCCATGTACCTGGTGGGGTACAGGCAGTACCAGAAAGGCTTTTGGGGGCTTTGTGCAGAAAGGGAATTCAACATTCCCAACTCCAAGGAAATCCATTCAAAACCTCTTTCAAAGAGTTTTGTACTTCCAGGTCAGAGGAGAATCAGGCCATGTGTTAATCATGTTCCACTAGAGAAGATGTTTGCTAATAATTCCCAAGAGCCATTCTCATTATAAACTGCAGAAGACCCACTCAGAGGCTGAGCTATGGCAGCATTAAAAATCCAGCTGTGGAAACTGTAACAGGGTCATAAAAATCCTGACAAAAAACATTTCTTCTTTATTGGGGCTAAATATGATGACTGAGTTGCTTCCAGGGAACAATTTATCTGTCTGTTCTAAACCACAGAATACCCTGAACTGGAAGGATCCACAAGGATCATCCTGACCCTGCACAGGATCACCCAAAGAGTCACATCATGAACTTAAGAGCATTGTCCAAGCATGGACAACAATTATTAATCATAATTATTACTAATAATAATTTAAAAATTGAACTGCAAAGTTGCACATCCAAGAGGAGACCAAAGAAATAAAAAATAATTCTCCCTGCTGCTGAAATTCTCTGCAGCTTCAATGAGCTACAGCTGAGAGCAGCTGAGAACTTGGCAAAGACGTCTCGAACGAGGGCTTAGAGAAATGCAAATGTGCAAAGAGGGGAAAGGGAGGAGAATCAGCCCATGACAAAGTGAATTGTGCTAATTATTTCAGATTATGCTCTTTAAAACATATTTTCGGCTTCTTTCCTCTTCCAAGTGCCATTAATCCCAGCTCCACAGCTGAAGTCTAGCAGGATGCTAAATATCCAAAATTCCCTTGCTGCCTTAATAGTCGAGAGAGTTCTTCATTTCTTGTCCTAACCTATTCCAAATGGTTATTATGCATCATTTATCAGCAGTGCATCCTAGCTGAGAGCTGACTACATTTTACTAGCAGTGCAAATTATGCTTCTACACATGTAGGGAATTTTTTTTTTCTTTTTTTTTAATCTGTACAGACTACAAATGTGAATCTTGCTCATCCAAAATTCCCTCGGCTAACACGCCCATCTGTCCCAGCTTTTACAAATCGGGGGGAAAACAAAATCCCTTTTTATTACCCAGGAAAGCTATTGGTGTGTTACATTTGATATCCCTGATGCTGCTGGAGTCACCAAGGAGGGATAAACATATGCATGAGCACACCCAGGCTCCTGCACTGCAGGTATTGTGGTTCTGCTCCTGCTGCACACACACCCTGGATTTTAATAACACAATTTATTCTCTGTTGTAAGCAAAAAGCTTAGGAGGGAAAACTTAACGGGATGAAGGTGCAGCAATGAGGACGGCTCCTGATGCGCCAGAATAAATCACATCAGGGCGCTCAGTAAGCACCACAAATCCCTTGCCTGGGGTGAATTGTGAGACTTCAGTAGTAAAATGAGACATTAATAGAGCTCAGCCACACTCCTTTCTTTCCTTTGCCTCCTCACTTCGCAGCAACTTTTTGTGCCACCGCTCCTTACAAACACGCCCTTGTTACCGCTTTGAAAGCCCAGGTTTATGGGTTTGTATTTGTTTTCTACTACAGAATGCATCATTTAAGGCTAATAAATTAAACATACGGCAGAAGCAGAGGGAGAAAAATTAGCTACAAGCATCTGCAGCAGTCTCGCAGTTTATTTGTCTCCGAAAGGCGCTGCTGCCATGGAGACGGGATTTCAGGGTTTGCTTCCCTCCAGGTTGCTCTGCAGAACCTTGGAACCACAAAGTCATTAAGGCTGAAAAGACCTTGAGGATCATCGAGTCCAACCAGGTCCACCACTAAACTGTGGGTTTAGTGACACTAAACTGTGTCACTTCTTCAGGGGTTTTTGAGTGCTTCCAGGGACGGTGAGTCCACCCCTTCCTCTGGGCAGCCTGTTCCTAATGCTTGGCCCTCCTTTCAGTGACAAAATTTCCCTAATATTCAATCTAAACCTCCCCTGGTGCCACTGGAGATGTTTCCTTTTGTTCTATTACTTTCAGCTGAGACCAGAGCCTGACCCACACTTGGCTGCACCCTCCTGTCAGGGAATTGTGGAGATCTAGAAGGTCCCTCCTGAGCCTCCTTTTCTCCAGGCTGAGCCCCTTTCCCAGCTCCCTCAGCAGCTCCTGGTGCTCCAGACCATTTCCCAGCTCCATTCCCTTCTCAGGAAATTCTCCAGCCCCTCAATGTCTTTCATTGTAGTGAGGAGTCCAAAACTGACCCCACAATTCGAGGTGTGGCCTCAGCAGTGCCCAGCACAGAGGGACAATCCCTGCCCCAGGCCTGCTGACCACAGCATTGCTGACCCAGGCCAGGGCTCCCTTGGCTGGTATTGTGCACCAACAGAACACATCCAACACGGAAGGAGACAGACACAGAGAGAAAAGAAAGCAAGAAACAGACCCAACCCCAGAAGAAACCTCCCGTGGAGCACCCTCTGAAACCTGAACTCGACTCCTCTATTTTCAGGTGCACTGGGCAGGAGGTTCAACTTAGGGCTGTGCCATTTTTAACCAGTTCAGCCCTTCTTGAAACCCTTGGAAAGGGACCAGGCACCCTCTGTGGAACCTCCTAAGGAGCACCAGGTCCCTCCTGCAGCTTGGCCCTTCTCTGCTCCACAGCCCCCGGGTCCTCACCCCATCCAAGACACAAGAAGCGCTTGCGGATGATGCGGTTCCGTAACCGGCCCGTCACGGCCATGTAGGACTGCCAGGCCTCGGTCAGCACCCAGCAGAAAGAGGAGAGGAAGAAGAAGTGCAAGAAAGCCGCCACCAGCGTGCAGATCACCTGCAGAGAGGAGGAAAGGAGGACACGTGAGAGGAGGCAGCAGGCAGAGAGAGCAGCAGGGAGCAGAGAGGAAGGCAGAGGGGAGACGCTTCCAAATGGGGCTCTGGAAGGGAAATTCATGGAGATCAGGGCATGGAAATAGGGTTTAGGAGGGGGCTACTCCAAAAGCTTTGACCTAGCAAAGACCAAAGCTTTAAATTTAAGTACAACATGGAAATTGGCTGCTCTTAAGCACGAGCTCTAAGGCCAAGGTTAACACCTTAGGAGAATCATGGAATGAGGTAATTTTTTGAGCAGGGAGGGACCTTAAAGATAAATTAGTTACAATCCCCCCAAAACAGGCAGGGACACCTTCCACTACAAGTCTGAGCACACGTCCCATCCTGGTGTTTTCTTGGCTTCAGTAGGATATATTTAATTTCCAAAACATCCAAACTATTGCCATGATCCTTTCAGGGTGGGGGTGATGGAGTAGTTAGTAAACAGTGCACTAATCTCAGCTCAAAAGGTTTGCAAAGCACCATGTCCCTGGCAGCCCAGCCATGGAAATGAAATCTGAGGAAAGTAATTTGGATGGTGGCCCTGCCAGAAAAACAGGGCTGGGTGAAAGAGTTAAGCTGTGAGAGCTTCCAGGGGCTGGGAAAGGACTGCAAACATGAGGGCACAGTAGTCCAAGAGCACATAACTACCAACAGAAAGGAGGAAAAAAAACAAAAATAAAGAAAAAACCCCAAGATTAGAAAGAAATTCATAATGGTGAGCTCTACTACTCGATGGGGAAATCTCACAAGGGAAAAGCAGGCAGCTTAAGCCATTTAAAATTAAACTGGGGAAAGAACTGGCAAATGCATTATGAAGAACAATCCCGGAGTGCCAGGGAGATGGACTGGAAAGCTGACAAGCTCGTCTTTGTTTTAACTCAGCAAGGCCAAATCTTTCACTGGTGCAAATTGGTGCCGCTCTGTTTCACTCAGCCAGTTTTCCCCCCATCTGTGAGCTGAAAACTGTGAATCAATGTACTTGAGAAGAAAGTGATGGGAAGAAACTCCACTGGCTGTCGAGGAGAAGGGAGAGCAGATAGATTTTAAACGTGACTCTGGATGGAAAAAAAAAAAAGGCTTCAGGCATTTGGGGGAGGGGGAGGTTTATAATCAAGAATTTCTTTGCTTTGAGTTCTATGAGGAATATGGACTTGGCTTTACGGTCAGTGAACCTTTCTCTTTTTTCTCTTTTTTTCAACCACCAGCAACTTTCAAGCCAGAGCTCTCATGCACAGAGTGGCTTTTATCATGATTTTATCGGATTGCTCTTGATTCATCCGCTGGCACCACCCGACGTTATCAGAGGCTGTGAATAAAAGCAAGACTGTGTGTTCTCTGAGATAGGGACTGTCTTTTTTGTTCCAGATTTGCATTTGACACCAAATCCCTCCGTATTCCGCTTAAAAGTGGATTCTGGATGTCAGTTCAGTACAAATAACACGGCTCAATATGATAATGTCCAGTAATTTTCATATTTTACGAGAATCCTAGAAAAGGTGGTTCCTATTCATCAGCTTACAAATTCTACATGAAACAGCTACAAACAGAGGATGCCTTCTGGAAAGGATTTTAAGAGATTGTTATTTTAGAACCCTTTTTTTCTTTCTTTGACTAATGTCATGTACAACACTCTTCTCGTTGCTTTTTTGATTTTTTTTCAAACCAGACCAGTTCTTCCTTGTAAAGGGGAGAGAAAAGCTTTGCTTTACAATTTTACACCACAAACATACATTTGGGTTTGGGTTTTTTTTTTTTTTTTTTTTTTTTTTCTCAAATGAGTAGCTTTGATAGAAAGGGAAGAAGACAGGAGGGGAAGACAAGAGAAATATGCACATCTCAGCTGGACCAGGATGAACTCATCGCCTCAAATGAACTTGGCCAACTGAGAGGCAGGCAAATATTTGCTTCTGCAACCTCTGCTGCAGGTTTTCCCTTCCTTGTGGGGAAAACCAAATGTCCCCATGAAGGGCTAAGCACAGGGACAGTCTGTCAAGGCCATTAGCCCTTCTTTTCCTTCAGGAGGAGAAATCTGTTCCCTTGCAGCACAAAGCTGGGAGACACGGCCACTTCCTGCAGCATCCCTCTCCTTTGTATGCCCATATTGCTGACTGTCATTTTTTTTAGCCTTTTCCCAGGCCTTTCATCTTCAAAAAGCTTAGCAAATCCAGGCGTGGAATCTTGCCTTTGAGGTTACACGGATGGAGATCCAGGGAGAATTTGACATTTCCAGGGGAGCCGATACCGCAAAAATCTCCCGGAGAAGCCGCAATTATAAATCAATCACCGTCGTTTTAAGGCGCCCTATTATCGATAATTGAATGCGAATAAAAATCTTAATTTACACTCCTTCGTCTCTCCTCTGTATAGTTTTCTTTCTCTGTTGCCTGCCAGAGACTGTTTACTAGATGGCTGAGAGGAAATCCAAGAATAACCTTTCTATTTCTGGGGTTTCATGCATATGGATGTGCAAAGAGCTAATCTGCCTCCTGCCATCGCTGCCGGGAGCTTCGAATCCCCACCAACAGCTCCGAAAGTGAACTCCCAGAGTCACGGGACAAAAAAATCCACCAGGGAGAACCTGGGTTCATAGCTGGGCTCTGGATGTGGTGGGAGAGAAGGAACACATCCAGCTCCTGTCCTGAGGTGAAGAAGAACCACCAGAGAGGAGGTCCAGATGTGGTTTGACCTGTTGAACATCCCTCGGTGTTTCTCTCCATGGAAAGAAGCTCCCAGCACATGTTTGGTGGGGCAGAAGACAAAACCAAGGAAAGCAGGAGCTTGGTTCAGCCTCTCTCCACTTCCTTCCAACCATGGTGGCAGTGAGAGACAACTCTGCTTTGTGGAGGGAGTTTCTGAAGGGCCCTTTGTAGCAGGAGCAGAGTTGGTTGCTTGTTTCCACACTTCTCTACACACACAGGGCTCCAACAGCTGGAAAGCTTTTCCTAAAACAACCTGACCCTAACCCAAAGGGCTTTCCTTAGGAGTGAGTCTGTGATTCACCAAGTCCTTCAGCTTCTCTGCAGGAATCATGAAATCATGGAATGGATTGAGTTTTGGGAGGGATCTTAAGGACCATCTCATTCCATGGGCAGGAAGACTTTCTCTTTGCTCAGAGCACCGTCCAACCCTGCCATGAACACTTCCAGGGATGGGACACTCACAATTTCTCTGGGCATCCTGTTCCAGTGCCTCACCACCCTCACAGGAAAGATTTTATTCCTGATATGCTTCGAAGAGTGAAACCACATTCATGCTGCCAAAGCAGGGGCTCAAAAAACCCAGTTGATCACCGGTTACTGTTAAGCAATAACCAATTTTTGACTTCTGATTGTGATTTTGGCAACAGAAGGAGTGGAGGAGGCATCTTGCCTCACGTTTTTTGGCTCAACAGAGTTATCATGGTCAGAGCATTTGGGAGGACAGGAAAATTTACAATGAGAAAACACTAATGGTGAGCAGTGATTCATCAACGGGGAACCTGTAAGTGCCTGAGCTGGAAAAAAGTCATGGAGGCAACACACGCCTCTCCAGCTGGGTCTGCGGGAAGAGAGCAACCAGTGCTCATGGCTTGGAAAACCACGCTGGGTCTTGCCTGGACTGCTGGAGTCACCCTGGGATCTGCTCCGAGTCCCTCGTGGCCCTGCAGTGCTCACAGTGCATCTGGCAATGCTTTCCATCCCCAAAAAAGGTTGGACAGTTTTGTGTCTGTGTTCATTAACATCTGCCAAGTACTTCCAGATCAGAGTATAAAAACTGCTGGAGAAATAAATGTAAAGCTGAGAGGCTGTTTGTTTGGGGTTTTATATTTTTTTTTAAAGCCTTTTCTCAATCTGTCTTTGTAATTTTTTTGAAAATAAAATGGTTAAAGCCTTGCAAATCACCACGCTTCTTCACCGTGCCATGTGCCAGCTACTCTAGGCAGATATTCAAAAATATCACATTGGTTTTAATCAAAGCCCTGAGGATGCTGACAAATTATCAAAGAGAGAGCGAGAGAGAAAATTGAAATCTGCCATTTAGCCGTGTCTTTGACATGTCGCTAATTAACAGATGGAGGAAAAATGAGGAAGCGCTGCCTGAATGGATCATTTCAGTGCTAAATCAGGGGGAAAGCAAACAAATAAACAGAGCCCCAGCGCATCCCTTACTTTGTTCCGGGTCTGGGTCTGTCCGATCAGGATGAGGGCGTTGGAGGAGATGATGGAGAGGCAGAAGTTGATGAGGATGACGGAGCGCTCCGAGCGGATGTACCTGCAGCGAGAGAAGAGGGGAGGGGAGACCCACCCTGTCACAGCCTGCCCTGGGTGGCCCCTGAAAAGCAGCAATCCAGGCCAGGCTCTACAGAATTGCCAATTTCCTTGCAGATTTTATGTGCTGGACAGACAAGAACGAGGCAGGGGAAGGGAGGGGGAGAAGATGTCTCCATCATCCCCCATCAATGCTGGAGTTAGGAGCCAACAAACGAGGGGCCAGCCTAGTCTGAGCCCCTCCTTCAGCAGTAGAGTTGCTGCAAATCTTCTTCAGCTCTGCCTACTTGAAAGGGGGGCTTAAAAAGGAGCTTGAAAGAAAACAAAAAAACAGGCAACACACGGAAAAGGCTCCCAACCAAGAGCCACAGGCATGCTGGCAATGGAAGCAGATTACAAACACATGCACCTTGACAACAAAGTGTGTGTGATTCAGCATTCCCCTTCCTTCAGCCTAACAACCCCTCCTGAGGTGAGAAGCATTTCTGGCTTTTAAATTCCTTTTTTTAAGTTTTTTTATTTTGGTACCACTTCTCCAAACTAGGCCAAATACGTAACTGCAGCTGTGGGTTTGGGGACATCAGCGACAGCAGTCAGAGAGCTGTTGCCTTCAGCACCTTGCACGAGCCAGCTATTTGTCATTTCTGATTTGCAGCACAGCACCAGGCTCTCTGCTGAGGTAAGTGCAACCACAATTAATTCAAACTACTGGCCACGGAGGGGGATTTCTTTGAAGGGACTTTTATGTACCAAATAAAACAAAAAAGGAGCTGCAAAAGTGCAAGTCCTCAAGGATTGACTCAAGATCTGACCACACCAATGCTCATACGTGTGAATTATCTCAGAGATGCTGCGGGTGCCCTGCCTGAATGCCAGATGAGTGAAGAGGAGATGCTGATGCTTATATAAATTAGAAACAGATGTATTAATCAACCAGCTCATCCCTGGAGGCTAATGCAGGATTATTTCCTATATTCCAGCACATCAACTATTTATGTTGGGAATTTAATTTCATTAATTAATTTTAGCAAGAGTGAGTTGGTCGTGCCTTGGCTGCAGAGTTTTGAGTTTCTGATGAAGAGGGCAGGACGAGTTTACTGCACGTGTGTGTTCTGCCAAGGGTAAATCTGTGCTTTAGACCTAATGAAGGCTGTAAAACTTTGATTTTTAACTTTTCCTTTAACCTTCAGACAAACATGAATGGTGAGGATATGCTTTTCTGGATGCCAAAAAAAAAAAAAATAAAGCAAAGGTAGCATGAACTCCTGCTTAATCTATTGGAAATCTGTTTTATAGGAAAATCTCCCTAAAACTCCCCCTGCCTCAAAACAGCCTACAAAACGTAGAATCCCAGCTCAGCAAGAAACTGGGTTGACAGGCTGCAAAATGAGCTTCTGGTTCCTTTCGCAGCCAAGCTGAGCCCAAATTTCCTGATTTCCGGGATTTCATTGGGTTCTGTACAATGCTGGGCATCACCTGGACCCTGCTCTGTTTGTGCCTGGAGGGTACTGAGACCTCAATCTTTTCATGCTTTGCTTGTGTGAAGTGAAACCTCAAATCTCCAGTCAGCAGCTTCTGCAGGGTCTTTGAAAAGGAGATTTGGGCTCTGTCCAGGTGGGAAGGAGGTGTAATAGATCTGTGTAGCAGCACTGTGATCCCACTGCTGTCAGCATGAATTTCTAGAGTCTCCATTGGTCAGAAAAAGGTGAGAAATGAGTTGACCACAAATCTGCATTTTAATGTAAGGGGAGACAATCCAGTTGCCTTAAGATTTTTTTTCCCCTTAAGCCCCCTTAAACCAACTCTCCTTTTTCCCTGCTTCCCTTCACAGCCTGAGAATTTATCTTGTTCTCCAGATCCCTGAAGTTCCAAAGAATGAGACGTAAGTTGGCAATGAACAGAATCGGAATAATTTAGGTAGAGAGAAAAAAAACCCCTGTCAAGCTCCCAGTCCAATCCTATGCCCAAAAAAAGACTGATTTCAAAGTCAGATCAGGTTTCTCAGGGTCTCGTCTGATCGAGATTTGAGAATCACCAGGAACAGAAACGCTACCACCTCTCTTGGCTGACTTATTACAGCACTAAACTGCTTAACTTAACTGCTCTTGTGGTGAAGGATTATTCTGCTTTATATCCAGCTGGGTCTTTTCCTGCTGCAGCTGGTGCCTCTAGACCTTTCCCTGCCTACCTCTGCAAGTTGTCTGACTTCTCCATCACTGCTCTTTAACAGCTGCCTCTTCTCCAAGTTTGTTCCCTTTTTCCTCCTGTGACATTCTCCAGTTCCCTCAGCACCCACTGGACTTTCTCCCACATGTGCTGGTATCTCTGGAATTGGGGGAATCCAGTACTGGGCACCTTTTCCAGCTGTGGCCTCAGGAGTGCCAAACATTGGCAAGGTTGTTAGAGAAGACCTTGAACAACACTGGCAACTCTACCAACCCTGGCCAGAGGTGACCAGCTCTTGATTGGGCCTCAAACCTTTGACCACTACCCTCAAATGCTGCAGAAATTCCATCCAGCTACTGAGCCACCAATCCAACGCCTAATATCTGGATAGTTTTGGAGACTGTGTTAGTGGCATTGGGAACGTCAAAATCCACACCAGCTGCTTCTCCCCACTGTCCCCGGAACCTGTGACCCCATCCCAAATGGGGAATGGGGCAGCCAGGCACAACCTGTCCTCCATAAATCCCTGCTGTCTATTCCAAATCACTTCCTTGTCCATCATTTTGCCTGGAAAAACTACTTGCTCTTTAACCATCCCAGGGCCCGTGTAGGTTGACCAGTCAGTTCTCTGGATCCTCCACCTTGCCCTTTTTGCCTTCTTGCAGCCTTCAGGGAGCTCCCCAGGTGACAGAGAGTGGCTGCACAGACACACCAAACATCTCCCTCACTGCATCCTGTGCTGTCCCGTGGATCTGCAAACGTCCAGATAACTTAAACAGTCCTTATCTCTCTTTTCTTTGGCAGTGGGGAGCATTTTCTTCCCTGGATCTGCCTCTGGGTAGGAATTTGGGGGCCTGGGAGCCAAGCTTGCCAGTAGAGCAAGGCAAAAAGGCAGTGAGTACCTTCACCTTTTCAACTTCCTTATCCATTGGGTTGCTTGTCCCAATCTTTCCGGGGGAATCCTTTGGTGCTGAGAGATCTACAGAACCCATTCTTGATGCCTTTCACATCCCTGACCAATTTCAATTGCAGCCGAGTTCTGACCATTCTGATTCAATCCTGCATTCCTGGGCAATTCTTCCAGAGTCCTCCGTGGTAGCCTGACCCAGATTCCAACCATTTCCTTGTTAAGTTTCTGCTCAGTCAGAATGCTAAGAAGACTTCCTGCCACACTTGCTTTTTTTCCTTCCATTTCCTCTTCTCCAGCACAGGATGCTCCACAGAAAGAAATCACCATTCCTCCCCAGACCTTCTTGCCAAAGAAGACGGGGACTCATATCAGAGGGGGGAAAAAAACATGGAACTTTATGGGTTTTGCCTGAAAACACATCTCCAGCAAAGACAGAGCAACTCCAGAGTGCTGCCTTGCTACTCCTCTGCTGATACAAGGATTCTACTTATTAAAATATGCTGCACTCGGCCACAAAACTGGAGAAAATTCACTGCTAATTTAGGAAACATCTGCTCCAGCCTGTGTCCTCCGACCACAGAATATCCTGAGTTGGAAGGGACCCACAAGAATCACCCAGTCCAACTCCTGGTCCTGTACAGGATACCCCAACAACCCCACCCTGTGTCTAAGAGCTCTGAGCTCCCTGAGCTCTGGCTCACTTGGTGCTGTGACCATTCCCAGGAGATCCTACTCCAGAGCTAAACCATCCTCTGAATGAAGAAATATTTCCTGATATCCAACCCAACCCTCCCTGACACAGCTCCAGCCATTCCCTCAGGTCCTGTCACTGGTCACCGAGGAGGATCCCCACACACTGCAGGAAGCCCTGCATGAGCTGACACAGGTGGAAAAGGTGGGAAAACCCCGCAGTCTGTTTCTCTGCCCCCATTAGACTCCTCTCCACAAACACTGAGTCACTGCTGCTTTCTCATCGTGTGTACACACATCCCTCTCCACACAGCCACTTACTCATCCCTGCCACCTCCCACCAGGGCCAGGAGTGCCTCAGCATCCCCCGGCACAGGCAGAGCTCCTGGGTTTAAAGCAAGTGTTAACAGCCCCTCGAGAGCTCATTGACAGCCACTCAATCAATCCTCACGAGTGAGAAAAGCTGGGGCTGCTCTCTCTGGGTGATGCAGCACTCACCCAGCTGCTGCCGGGGGCAGAGCTCTGCCATGCCCCACATGCTGATGGGCTGGCGGATGAGCTGCTCGATAGCAGGGATCGATCCCCGTGCTACGGAAAGGTCACTGATTCCAAAAGGCTGTTGAGCCGCAGTGAGTTCAGGGATGGAAAACACATCAGGCCACTCCTGAAACACCAGCGTGTCAAGGAGCTGCTTGACAAGAGGCATCATTTCACCTGTTCTGACCCTTGAGCTGTTGGGTTTTTCCACCCAGTTTTTAATTTCCATGCCAGTTTTCAATTTTTTTTCCTGGCAATTCCCCCTCTTTCGCCACACGGGTGGTGGAGCACGTGGCCCACACGCAGATTGTGCCTCCAGCTGTGACCCAGGACAGTCAGTGCCGAGATGGAACAAGGTCACTCCACTTCTGTGGCCCACTGTGTCACTGACCCCTCTGTAGAGCCTGCTAATAAGGCCAGAGATGCACCATCTGCAGCAGAGATTTTTTCAGCCATCTGTCTGCTGGGAACTGGAGGGAGGCCACCACCAGGCCACCAACAGCCGTCGAACAGAAACAACTTCCAGTTTCCATCGGGGCTGTGCCAACTTGGCCGTGTCTGAAGTGATCGCTTGCCTCAAAAAGCTCGTGCCTTTCATGCCAGTGGCTGAGTAGGTGCCACCAAGGAGCTGCCTTTAGCAGGGGGTTCTGAATAGGGAGTGGAGGTAAATTCATCTCCTCCCTGATACGCAGCCCAAAGCTGGGATCACCTCCCTGTAACTCTGCCCTCTTTTTTTCACCATGGTCCTCTCCCTCTTTCTCGCCCGCCCTTCCTCTCTGCTTCCCATATATACAAACAAACCCTAGCTGGGCAAAATTCTGGGAAAGCTTCCAGCTTGTCAGCCTCAGCGAGCTTATTCATCAGAAGTGTTTCATGCTCAAGCTGGGTCTATGGATGCGTGCTCCAGATGCCTTTGTCCGGAGCTTTGAATGGGAAATTTCCCGGCCAAAGCTCCCCGAAACAGCTGAGCTCTGGTGAGTGCTCTCCACACAAGATCAGGCAGCCAGGACATGAGGAGCTTCTCCCCTGTGCAGTGGAAAAGAACCACTTTGATGCTGCTCCTGTGTTTTAGGGACAATAATACTGCTGATTCCATTTCTAAGCACTCCTCCAGCTGCTGTCTCTCAGAATATATAACATTTAGGGCAAAACAAAGAGGGAGCCAGGAGATAATGTTGAATACGATGTTCCTGAGACCGTTAATAGGAAAGCACATTCACGTCCAGCAGCTATGCCTAAAATAAAAAGGACACACAGAGCGCTCAGGGCTCAGCCACGGGAATGCTGTGAAGTTTGGAAAACATGAAAACATGATCTACAGAGAAGAAATGGAACAAACTCAGCGCACCAAAGAGAAATTCTAGAGATCACTCCATCATGCTTTTACAAATATTTACACAGAGAGACTCAGGATAGAGAGCCCTTTAATCAAGATAAAGCTGGTCTCAGGATCACTTGGAAATGCATGTCCATCCTTGGCTAGCTCAGAAATATCCATTCAAGCCTCCCATAAACGTGTCCTCCCATTCCTGCTGCTCGTTTTGGGCATAGGCATAAGGCAAAGAGTGGAATGAGAAATTAAACAGAACATATTTGAAACAGGTCAGGCAATTTACTGTCCTCAATAACAGTAAATATTGGAGGGGTAGGGGGGAGCACAGTCCTGGAAAAAAATACATCATGTTATTCCAAATGGCTCTGGCATGCTCCAAACAGATTCAGCCTTATGTCTGAGCTTGTGTTTCAGATCCTGACCCTGTTTCTGATAGGAAAGAGAGGGTGAGGCTCGAACTCTTGCTCTTTAATCTTCTAGCCTAACTTTCCACTTGATCCTGACACCAGTGGCCCCAGTAAGTCACCTACCGGCGCTGCTCAGTGCCGCCCAGCCTGAGGAAAAGCAGGAGAGGACAAGGACTTGAGCACATCCAATGATACCCCAGGCACGGAAAAACCTGAGTTCTAGATAAATGTTATCATGATCAGTCTTCAGCTGCCAAAATTAACCAGCCACTATGCACTGTCACAGTATCAACAGAAAAAAAGATGCATTTTTGCTCAGTTTTTATGCTCTTGTTTCTTTCCTCTAACAAAGTGCAGAAAAAGTTATCTCAGTTCAATCTCTAAATGGAATTTACCCTTTCCTTCCTACTGAGGAGAATCCCTGCACAAAATGAGAGCCTCAGACTGATCCCTTCTCCCAAAAGGATCACCAATAAAACCCAGCTGTATTCCCTGCAGCCAATCCATTTGGATTTCACAGACATTCACCTGGTTCTGATTTGCCTTTGCTTGGCCTCGTGCCATGAAGGTCTCAGCGATGTTTGCCATGGATTTAGGAGAGACACGGATCTCACAGGATAAACTCAGACCTTGTAGGAGGCAATACGGGGAGAAAATCCCTTGTACACCTCAGGTCCTTCAGTTTAGGGTCACCAAAATGTATCCAACAGGGCCGTGGGCCAATTGTATATCAAAGCTTTGCTTCAAAATCCCTTCAGCCTCCATAAATGACACAATTTCAGGTTCCACCTGACCCGTGTACAGGAGCTGTCAGCAATGGGATGTACTGAGGGATCCCATATGAACCTGAAGCTGAAGGCAAAACAGAGCTAAAAGGTTGGGGAGTTATTTAGATGGTTTAAGGTTTAACCTCCTCAAGCTCCTGAAAAGTTCTGTCAGCTCTTCAGGCCAGATGTTTTTGTGGCAGATCACGTGGAGGTTTTGGATGTTCCCAAAGATTTACCTTGCAGCAGCATCTGCCTGCCAAGAGGCCGTGCGTGTCCACCTCGCCTCTGACAAGGTTTCCTGGGGTACACAAAGGCATCAAAACCAGCACGAGGCTTTTGGAAAGGGAACAATGTCCCTACATGGGGGCATGGCACTAATTTCGCTCTGCTAATTTCTCTGGCACTGAAAGGAGAGAATAATGCCAGCTAAGCCACCAGGATGACTTTCTGCAGGGCCCACTCATTCCCAAAGTTCCTCCTCAAGCAGCAGACACCCAAAAACCACAGAGCAAACACTCCAGGATCCGTGTAGGTCAAAAGGCAGTTACTTTCCCCAAGAAGAAGAGAAGAGAATGAAAGCCATACCTCCAAACAGAGACATAAATGATAATCAACAGCAAGAGTGTCAGCGAGGATACTCCACAGCCTACAATTAACGTGACAGAAGGGACCAGCACCTTTTCCATGTTCTGAAAGAGAGAAAGCAAGACATTAAAAAAAATAAGCTCAGCCAGTTCTTCAAGGAAAATTTCATGGCAAGAACTTTCCTGCCAGTTTGTTGGTGTGTCCACTCAGTTGACCTTCACATCACATCACACTGTGCACAAAAATAAACAGGGGAGGAGTTTCTGTTTCTGCTTGATCCTGGTTTTTATGTTTTGAACCTGATTCTGTTCCCACACACCAGTTGTCAGGTCCGGGTAACAATTCTGATATCCACAGAAGGCAGGCATGTGAAAAGTGTGGGTTAGGAGAGGAGGATCAGGCCCTTCATATCCAGTGTGAAACTGGAAAGGCAATTAATGAAGCAATAACAGAACAATTACAAATGAGCTCTTCTGGGATGGTGGAGATGAAGGGTGGAGGGTGAAAACAAGGTGAAAATTTTCCACCAACCACAAACATTCATCTGGAAAAGGATGAAATGAAGCAAGGGAAGGAAAAACAAGATGTGTATCCTCCCCAGGGACCCACCATCCATCAATTCACTGCTCTTACACCACCACACAAGGCATTTTTTCATAGAAGAGCATCACACAACCTGGAAAACCTGGCGTGGAATGGTTCTTTTTTCCTGACTGAACACAAAAGAACATCACCTCTTGCAACATCAAGTGCAAACACACGCTGTAACCTCTCTAATGGAGCTCTCTGCCTCCTGTGGCTGTAAGTACCCAACATCTGGCAGGCTGATATCACTGAACTCACCCTGTCCCCAGCGAGGAGCGAGGAGCTCAATCCCACTTGGCTTTCTCTGCTGCATGCTTTTTTTTTATTAATTTTTTTCCCCTGGCACATTTCTCATTTCCACATCAGCGATCTCTGCTGGCAGGAAGGCAGAGAGGCAGAGCCCCACCGAGCACAGACACCCAAGAACCCTCAATTTAGGGTGATTACACCCTTTGCAGAGGAGAGGGAGCCCAGTCAAGGCTGTCATTAGATTGGCACAGCACCAACACCTTGTGCTTCACTCATGGAGATGAGATGGTTTCTGACACAGCAAGGGCTTAGCACAGGAGTTTTTAAAAAAAGTAAAAAATGTAAATTATGCATGAATTTGGGAATGAAACAGGCAGTCCTCTAAGGACTTCACTACTCCATTTTTTTGGCAGGCATGAGGCTGCTCAGCTTGAACCTCCAGTCAGAGAGATACCATGGAGCTGAGGCTCCAGCAGCTCTGTTCCAGGTTACTGAGCCTTCTGCAAAGCCTAATACATCAGGCTGGGCTCAGTGCTGGGTTTAAACAGAGCCTGGCCAGCTCAGCACATGGCCAGAGCAATCCTGTGTCCACTCACCCAAGGCCCACAAAACGAGATGAACAGCCATGATCCACAGAGGTCAGAGCTGAATTATCCCTGAACTTTGAAGGGCTTGGGAAGATCCTCCTTGTTTGCTTATTTTGAACAAGGGCATCTCTCACAACCGGGGGGAATTGAGGAAGAAAATTTTCACCACGCCACTGCAGGGAATTCCAGAGCAGCTCTTGGGAAGGATGGAACAAGAACTTCCAAAATTCAGGGACACACTGTAGAAGCCTAGAAAATAAGGGGATTAATGGGAATATCTCAAACATGGATGGGCATGGAGCCAACCAAGGATTGCTGGTAATAACACACGGTGAGCAAGAACAGGATGTGGCTGAAGAAGGGACATGCACAGGTAGGCCAGCACTTTTCTGGGAAAAAAAATCCCTGTTCTGGCTCCCGGAGACCAGCACAACTCAGCACAGTGCAGGCACAGGAATGAGGTTGGGAATGGAGCATGAACGGTAGGGTTAATCATGACCACCCAAGATCCCTGAACGCTCCAACCCATTTCCAGAAAGGTCTGGAAGAACAGGCTGTGCATGTAAACTGATTTACATAGAGAGAGAGAGACTTATCTCCAAAGCAGACACAACTTATCTATAAAAAGGTACTTTTTGGGTGCATGAGCACCCCAGGACCCTGCACACCCCATCTGCTGCATCAACACGGGAGATTTCTCTTTCTCCCGTTCCTTGTTTCTCCTTTGTTTCTCTCTCCCCATTTTTATTCCATCTCCTTTTTCCCTTCCACACCACCTCTTTATCCAAAACCGACTGCTGTGTGCTTGCTCGAGGAGGGACCAACACAACAATCTCCATCTGTAATTCACTAATAAAACTCGGAAAGCTTTTGTGACCCCTCTGATTTCTGCTGTTCCTCTTGACCAAAAATTTTGGGTGTTTTCGTCACCTTAAGGGTGGGATGTCACACACATTCAATGGCTTGAGTGCCCAGCTGGTGTCCAAAGGAGTACAGGTGGTCTGAGGGACCTTCACTGGGTGAGGACCAGCTACAGACAGGAAACCTGAGCCTCACCAACCCATCCTGCATCTTCCTCCACTCTGAGATTCCCAAAATGCTCATGAAAAAGATGTTTCAGCTCACCTGTGGATTCTTCCCCTGAACTTCTACAGAGACTTGGATCAGTGATTTTTAACACCAATTCCTATGACTGTTCCCACCCTGAAAATTTACTCCTGCCAAATATTCAAGCAAGGTTGGAAGCACTTTTTTGGGAATGAGGTAAACATAAATTTCAACGAAAATATCAACACTTTAATTTTGTCTTCCATCAAATAAAACTGAATTTGGACATCACCCAGGAAGGGTAAGTGCTGATATTGAGTATTTTGCTCCTTAGAAACTGAAATGTGGAAGGGACTCTGATTTACTCAGGTAGGGTATGGGATAGACGGATGCGACGTTCTGTAGGATGCCACAGCTCCACTTCTGCAGAATCCTGGAGGACAACAGCCCTGTCCCACTGCAGAGTTGCCTGGCTGTGATAAAAGCACTGTGGAGCACAAGATACTCAGCTATGGATGGCTTCTTGCTCGCTCTCTCCAAGCTCCTTCCCAAGCCTTTCCCTCTCCCTGCTCCTCCCTTACGGCAATTTGAGTTCACATCGCAAAAGTGGTGGCCTGGGACGAGCATCGATTGTGACATTTGATTTAAGGAGGTCTCATTTCGCTGACTTTTCATGGGTAGCTGGATAAAAGTGGGGGAGGAGCTCCATTAAAGCAAAGAAAGCCTGACATGCAACTTGTCCCTGAACCATCCGAGGCTTTCTGAGGGAATGGAGTTTGTTTTTTAAGAGATGAGGAGGCTGCATCCCTAAATCCCAGCACTGCCCTCCCTTCCACACCCTCCCTAAGATCCCTCCACCCCCAAAGATCTCAGGTTCCCTCACTGCCTTCCCTGTCCCCTGTGCCACATCATCCAAAACCCTCTCCTAGATCCTGCAGCTAAGTCAGCATTTTCTGCATGTGCCGGACCATTCCTAGTTCAAATGTTTGCTCCTGGATAAGGCATTGCTCAAATGATGACTGGCAAAGCTTAAGCCAGACTTTGGGGTAATAACTGATCCCCGTCATCAGCCCAGCCCTCAGAAAAGACCCTGATCTTCACCTCTTTCCTCATCCTACAAATTTCACAAACCCCACGTCCAGCAGAAGGATTTTTGATGAAGAGGTGCCTTGAAGCCCTTCCTTCCACCCTACAGAGAAGGAAGGATTAATCCAGCCCTGACAGGATTTTTGTTGGCATCAGGAAGGTGGATAACCCCAAAAATCACAGGCTGCAGGGAGAAGAGTAGCTCACTCCTTCGGGAATAATCAAATCATTAAGGTTGGAAAAGACCTTCAAGACCAGCAAGTCCAACCATTAACCCAACACCAGCACCGTGTTCACCACTAAACCATGTCCCCAGGTGTCACATCCATGTTTTTTGATCACTTCCAGGGATGGAACTTATTTCAATTCTTTACAACCTCTTCCATGAAGTTTTTCCTAATATCCAACCTAAACCTCACCTGGTGCAAGTTAAGGCAATTTACAGTCCTCCTAAGTAAGTCCTAAAGACTTAGGCCCCAGTTTCTCAGGATTCTGCTTTCTTCCTTCATTATTAAGGTTTCTTTTTCCTCCCCACCTTCCTTTCTCTATCCCCCCCCATCTTCCCTTTGGCAAACAAATCATCATTTGTTTTCTTTTTTCTGACTAATTAAACCCCTGACAGAAGGTGGTCAGATGCTGCAGGATCTGAGCCTTGTGAGGGAAATTTCCTTAAAGAAGGAAAAATGGGAAAAACCAAGGTTTGTTTTAAAAATAAAGATGCTACCAACTGAAAAATGTCAAGGTAAGAGAGAGAGCAGTCCTATGGGAATTTCCCAGCACCACAGCTGAGGAAAAAACTGGTTGTTTGCAGAAGACAGGCCAGGAGTAGGATCTCCACCTGCCTGCACTGGAGGTCGTCCCACAGAGGAACTGCTGACAGGGGTCATCCAAAAACCCCCCGAAACACAGACAAAGCTGGACCTGTTTGGAAAGAAAACTTTTCCCTGGGCCAATGGGGAACAGAGCAGGTCGTTCTGAGTCGCAAGGGCTGCGATTCTGATTCTGTCACCGGGCATGACAGGGAGGAGGGAGGCAATCAATGACATCAGCCAGGATGGAAATAACGAGCGCTGCTGCCTGGGGCCACTCGCTGTCCTGCCACCTCATCGCTCTGCCTGGCAGGGCAGAAGGACATTCCTCCTTCCCTTCACAATTTCACCTTGCTTCCTTCTTTTTCCTACTCTTTCTTTCTTTGTTTGTTTCTCCCTAATTTTTGCTCTCCCTTGTCTTCTCTGTCGCCCTTCCTTTGGCTATTTCCCATGACATGTTCTGCCTTTTCTTCTTGTTCTTTAATGCATTTTTCCGGCTCTCCCCCTTTCAAATTCATTGTGTTTCCCCCTTTCCTTCCCTGCCTTTCTGCTTTTTTTCTTTCTGTGAAAAGCGACTCGATTTGAGTTGTGCTTTTTCCATTACCCTATTCTGGCTCCAGGGTCAAACAGGCTCCAATTAGAACAAAGTATTTCTTAATGCTGTGCAGTTTGCCCCAGACCTTACAACCAAGCTGTTCTTTCTGCTTTTTTCATCCTTGATATCAAGAAAGGCTTGAACAAAGCTTTTATAGGCAGAACATCACACCAAGAAAAATTAAACCATTTATTCTGCTCCAAAATCAAACACAGGAATTTGGGGGTTTTGTTTGGTTTTAGAAACATGTTTACTATTCATAAGAGTTGCCTTGAGCCTGACTTCCTGCACGTTTGAAATTAAAGATTCATGAAGTCAGAGAATTGCAGGAGCATTGGTTGCAAGGGGCATCTCCAGGTTTACAACCCAATTTGCTGCTTGGAGCAAGACCAGCACTAACATCAGGTGAGGTTGGTCATGGATTTGGGAATTTTCCAAGATGAAGAGCTCCCACCCCAGAGGTGCCCATTCCAGAGCCACATCTCTCTATTGGTGACAGGGTTTTTCCTGATTCACACAAGAGGAGGTTTAAATTGGGCATCAGGAAAAATTTTTTCACTGAAAAGCGCTGGAACAGGCTGCTCAGGGAAGTGGAGGAATCTGCATCCCTGGAAGTGTTAAGGAGTATCTGGATATTGCACTTAGGGACGTGGTTCAGCCGTGAATGTGGCGTTACCAGGTTAATGGTTGGACTCCATGGTCTCAGAGAGATTTCCCCAACCTAAATTATTCCATGCACCTCCTGAGCTCCAGTTTGTGTATTTCCCCCTTGTTAAACCACCAGGCACCAGTGAGAAGAATTTGGTTTTATAATTTCTGTAACTGTCCCACAGGCTGTGACCAGAGCGCCCTTTACATCCTTGCAAAACCAAGCAAGTCCCTATCCCACCCCTCACAGGTCAGGAGCTCAAAGCAATGAGGCTCATTCCACTCTCCTGACACAGAACTGGCCCAGCTGGGTGGGATTTGCTCCAAGAATTGCACAGGAATGGTTTTGCTGTGCCACTGTCCCAGAGGCTTTTCATGATTCCTGTGAAGTTTTTTCAAGCCACACTGTATTGATTTCACTGCTGGTTGGACAAGTCTTGTCAAAGCAGGGAGAGAGTTGTTAAAATTGCTGGAAAATAATGCTTTTAGCAGGGCTTACAGAAGCAAACAGCTTCCAGAACAAAAGAGTGTGTGTCAGTGTTGGAGAAAACCACTCAGGAGGGTTGAGAGACCAAGTGGTGAATGTGCTCTTGTCAGCTGCCAAAAAAACACTTATTTTTTAAATCCCCAATTCAGTCAGATTCAGGATTTCTCTCCCAGGCTCAGGCCCTGCGGATATCACATTTATACTTTGTTGGAATTTCCATGTACCCTGTGCCTGTTCAAGGAAAGACTCTGTTTTCTCCCTCGGACCAGCAATTTCTTGCAGTGATTGAGGGAGAGAAGGAGAGCAGGACACAAGCTCTTCCTGGTGGATGTCAGGGATTTAGTGAAGGCAGGATTGGGCCAGCGGTGAAAGGAGATTTTTTGGTGGATCAGCCTTGCCAGAGGATCTACAGGGTTCACTCAATTCAAAGCAGACAAGAGTGAGGAGGGACCAAAACATTTATTTTTTTCCGTAGAATCAGAGAATAGTTTGGGTTGGAAGGGACCTTTGAAAACATCTAATCCCAGCCCTGTGCCATAGGTAGGGACACTTTCCACTATCCCAGATTGTTCCAAGCCCTATCCAACCTGGCCTTGGACACTTCCAGGGATCCAAGGGCAGCCACAGCTTCTCTGGGCAACCTGAGCCAGGGCCTTACTACCCTCACAGGGAAAAGTTTCCTCTCAATATTTAACAGAATTACACCCTCTCTGAGTTTAAGTCATTCCCCCTCATCTTCTCACTCCATGCCAGCAATGGCACTACCAAATAATCCAAAATAAAGTCCCACAGTGGCTACTAAAATTAACTCTACCATGAATTAAACTTATAAAAAAGTCTTTCTCCACCTTTCTTATAACACTTCACATATTGAAAAAACAAAATAAGGTCTCCCCAGAGCCTTCTCTTCTCCATCATTTAACCTTTAAGAAGGGCTTTGAGGTCCCTGCATGAAGATCACTTTGAGACATCATTAATAAATCACCTTTTCACACCTTCATTCTGGAAGATGTGGCACCTTCCCAGCTCCGCCCCTGTCACTGCAAGCCAGGTCCAGAAGATTTCCACCTTGCTTTGTCTCCTTCTATCAAACCCAGACTTCTCATGTCAAAGCTAATAGTCACCCATTGTCAGGAACACATTTGTGGCGCTCAGGGCTCCTTTTATGTTATTTGGCCGGTCTAACAGGCAATTCTGTGTAATTACAGCACACAAAAATCACCCAGAGAGACGTCTTAACGCGCTACTATTTATTAACAATCGCCAACTCTCCAGCGAATATTGAGCCCGCTCACAAAGATACAACGTGACAATTTGCTTTTAGTGAACAGCCTGGATGAAGTTTTCAGGGCACAGGAGTGGTCACACAGCCTCTCCTTAATGGGAAGTGTCAGGGTAATTTCCTGCAGGCTGGCGGGGGATTACAGGAGTTAACAGTGGGCATTATCTACCTGCCAGTCAGCAAGGCCACGCTCAGCTCGCTGCCACTCCGGAACTCCCAGGGCTCTCCCAGGGCCTCAATGTCCAGTCCTGATGTCAAGGATGGATGGATGAGGTTCATATTAATGCTGAGGACCACTCTTCTCCTGCCCAGCCAGCTGTCCCCAAACATTTTCACCATCATTCCTTAAAACACTCAAAGCTTTATTTGCTCCATTTGTCCCTTTCCGACTTCACCTCGCTCGGCCACGCTACTGAAATCCCAGTTTTATGGAGCTCTGATGAAGAGCCTCGAGTCACTCTGCATCCCTCTGCCAGCTGTGGTTTGGGAACCATTGCATGGAGCCAGGGGCCCCAAGGAGGAGAGCAGGGTCTATTCCCAGCTCACCCACAGGTCAGCTGTGGACACGTGGCTCCATCACTTAAGCCAATCTTTTCAAAGGCCTCTCAGCTGATCTGATTTAGGTAGCAAACACTGGATTTATCTTCTCCAGGGCCTATTTTGATCCCCTGGACATGGAAGGGAATAATGCTGCCCTCCATCTCTCTTCCAAAGCTTAATTCAGCTTAGATTCCTGCTGTGTGCAAACGCCTCAGGGGCTTCCTAGGGCTGTGTCACAACAATCAAGCACCAGCACCTTATTCTCTGCTGTGCAAGACCTTTGGGAAGGATGGAGGAGAGACAGGAGAGAGCTTCTGGCTTAACTGTTTGTGAGCTGGTCAGATGGTGTGACTGGTTTTTAAACCTCTACTCTTCATGCATATGGAAAAATTGTTCTATTCCAGCCTTTCCCTTTAAAGCATATTGAAGAGAAAATAAAGCCATTTTCCCCAATGAAGCTGGCAATAATCATAATGGCCCATTCCTCCATGGGCAGGAGCTCTCTGCAGCTGAGAAAACAGGGGCAGAAGTGAACTTTAATCACGTTGTGCAGCAGCACTGGCACAGGCACTGCGGGAAACAGCAAACCTCAATCTCCCCGTGGCAGCCCCGGAAAATCAAGTGCTCCAGGATCCACTCCGCTGCCCTGAGATGAGGTGGTACAATGCAGGAACTCATACACACATTCAAAACAGAGGGGACTTGTCCACACTGCTCAGTGCAACATCAATTCTCTAAAACTCCTTGAAATGAGGTTGTGGTGAGGTGAGGGTCGGCTGCTTCTCCCAGGCAAATAAGGATAGGACAAGGAGAAACAGTCTCAAAATGCACCAGGAGAGGTTCCATTCGGATAACAGGAAAAATTTCTTCATTGAAAGAGTGGTTAAGCACTGGGACAGGCTCCCCAGGGAAGTGGTGGAGTCACCATCCCTGGAAATGCTCAAAAGAAAGGGATAGGTGTGGCACTCTAGATATGTTTAGGGATTCAATTGAAGGTTGGACTTGATGATCTTCGAGGTGTTTTCTAACCTGAATGATTTTATGATTCATGGACCAGGCCATGTCCTGAACACTGCTGGTTGCCACAAGCTAAGACACACCCAGGGAGCATTATAAAAATTAAATATTAGGGACAATTACAGGAGCTGCTAGAGCTGCTCTTGTTCTGGAGCTGCTTCTGCCATGGAACTTACAATTATTATCATTATCATAATAATCACTGTTACTACTACCACTATTACCATTACTGGCATTATTTTGCCATAGGGACATATGCTCGGTGACTACTTTTAAAATGAGCCTGCTTTCCTGCTCCTTCCTGCTTGGAATTGTCCTTTCCTTGTGCTACACAGAGAACAAGCAGTTCAAATTCTATAACTGACTTGGAATCTCGTTGCCCTCATTCCTTGTAGCTTCCCAGCTGAGCACCTTGCAGGGAAATGTGGTAGGATTTACACCCAGCTAAAATAAAATAAGTCCATGGCAGACTGGGAATGGAAAAACGAGAGCAGAATCCAGACTGTGTTTATCCTGATTTAAGCAGTATTTTGGTTCCATGCCAGGCGACAGCATTTCACCAAATTACTCCAAACCAGCCCGCTGTTTGTTTTACACTATCAGTGGCATGCTGGAGAGCAGTGCCAGACCTGCAGCTCTCCCCACAGCACGGGCAAAACGTGCCTTCCCCATTCCTGTGCATCCTGCCCCCTGGAGAGACCCGCCTGAGCAGTGGGGGAACACCTGAAGTGCAGGATGGCTCCTGCCCAAGATGCTCAGATCACCCATCTGCTGACCACCATGGAGAGCAAATATCCCCTTTCCCTCTCTCCCCTGTGGAAGACCAGCCCTTAAGGAAAACCTTCCTCCAAAGCACAAGGAATGAACTTTTGCGCAGACTGCACAAGCCATGCCTGAAGGATCTCTTAAACCCTGCCTTTACCCAAGTCCCTTTAATTCAGAGAATCACAGAATACTCTGAGTTGGAAGGGACCCAAAAGGATCAGCAAGCCCAACTCTTGACCCTGCACAGACACCCCAACAATCCCACCCTGACCCTGAGAGCGTTGTCCAAGCCCTCCTTCAGCTCTGTCAGTCTCAGGGCAGTGACCATTCCCTCGGGAGCTCTTCCAGTGCCCAACCACCCTCTGGATGAAGAATCTTTTCCTGATATCCAGCCTAACCTTCCCCTGATACAACTCCAGCATCCCCCTCAGGTCCTGCTACTGTCACAGAGAGACGAAATTGGTGCTGCCCCTCTGCTTCCCCTCACGAGGAAGCTGCAGACCCCAACGATTTCTCCTCTCAGTTTCCTCTTCTCCAGGCTGAACAAACCTTAATTATTACTGGCATATGCTCCCATTTCTCACTATTCAATCACTGAAGATCCCTGCCCTGACCCAAACTAAGGCTGAACCAACAGCCTTGGAGTAAAAGGTGTCCCCAGCCAGTCCTCAGAGGCTTTCAGGGGCTGCTTCACCAAGAAAAGAAGATGAAGGGATTTCAGCCATTTGGGTTGTTCTGCTGTTATGAGGATAATGACAGCTTTATTCCCACTGCAATCCGAGGAGTCCCTGGGATCCAGCGTGTTTCCATCCCCAGCTGGTCACTGGGGAATCACTGGTGCAAATTCCCTCTACGAGATCTCCAAGCAGCCCTCGAGAAATCAGCTCCCAACCCCCGACTCATTCACAGCTGAGTGATTGGAAAGTGAAGCTGTAACAGCCCCTGGATTTACAGCTGTACTGAGCTGATATAAACAAAACCAAAAGTGGCCCCAGCAGTCGGATATTCCCCACCTGGGGAGAGGCTGGCATGATTGCCATGTTTAAAAAGAGGAAAAAGAACCATTTGTCATGGAAAATGGAAGCATTGTCTCACTTGTGGGAAAAGAGCAGACGGATTTTGCTTTCACTGATTTATTGAATATATTCTGTATAATCCTGTGGTAGGCAGGGCAGGTAGGCAGTGAGCAATGGAGCTGCAGACTGAGTTCTGGCTGGCTGTCATCACACCCAGCACAGTATCAGTTTCTTGATTAGACACTCCTAACATTTAGAGGGACATTTCGAGCTCAAATACTCCCAATTACAACTCTGACATTACTTTTCCACACATATTGCCCATTTTTGCTTAAAGATCACCAAAATCTTGCGAGCAGGTTTATTCACCAAGCTATTACCTGGCAGCAAAAGTATGAAGGGCACAAACCTTTCATAAATTGCTTCAATTTGGGCTTAAATGAACATAATAATAATGACTTGTCCATTTCCTACCACATGGCAATTTAAGGGCAACCTCAGCCTTTCGGCAGGGCATAAAGGGCTCAGAGGTGAAGCAGATTGTCAAATTTACCTAAAGAATGGCTTTTCCAGGCCAAAGTACAACAGAGAAGGGTGCAGAATAATGGAATAAAGACAAGCAACACTCAACAGCTCCCCTGACTCTTCCAACGCACCGTGTTCTGTCCCTCAAGCGCTTTGAAAAGGAAGATAATCTCATTTAGCACTAACTCTGACTCCCACCCCATGAGCCCATGAAACCCAGCCTCCAGCACCCACTCGTTACCATTTTCAAACGAGCCCCTTTGTGATGCTCCCACGCCGTCCGCCTGCCTCTGGAGAAGCTCCCTGAGAACCCCCTGGAAAGGCACCCAGAGCTTCAAAGTCCCCCTGTAAAGCCCTGCCTGGTGCACTGCCCACAGCCCAATCCTGGCAGCCACCGTGACTAATGCCCTTGTGCTGTTTACACGAGCCCCCACAGCCGCCCCCATCCCGGCATCCCGGAGCTCCAGATGGAGAATTCAGCTGAATTTCCCACACTGCTGGGTCAGGGTGGCTCTTGGCTCAGCGCTGAGCAGCCTTGAGTGGTGCTCTGGCAGCTGAAGCCTCCCCGGTGGCATAAAGTACAGGTTGTAAATATGGGATAACAGTGGATCAACAGCTACAGGTGGGAGTGGGAAGTTGTGGACAGACTCAGCGATTTTTGGCTTCCTCACCTGCCTCCAGCCCATTCCTCCACCTCCCACCCATGTGCTGCCCCTCTGCCACGTTCCTCTCTTTACACACAGTGAGGAACAGACACAAAAGGGATCTACACCACACAATTCAGGTAAGAGAGTGGAAAAGACCTGACAAGCTCAGCTCATGCATCAGTCTGATGGAAAACCATCAAAACCACCCCCGGCCTCTTCAAGCAAACCTTTGCTGATGGAGTCTGGGCTCTTGTCTATCCCTGCAGTCAGAAGGTTTTGCCTTGTGCCTGAATTAAATCTCTCACTCTGCAATTTGAGCCCAATCCCCAGCAGACACAGAAAGCAGATTATTCCCTTTCCACAGCCACCTTCAACCCGTTTGAAGATTATCATCCTCTTTCCCCTCAGCCTTTTTTCTTTGAGGAAAGAGCCAAAATGTCTCACACAGCTCAGCCACTGGCGTGGAGGCACCACACCGAACATCTCTGACACATCGTCCTCTCCCACATGCCCTCCCACACTCTGGGCTGTGCCAGTCACCCTGCCTGGACCCAGAGCAGAGGTAACACTCACCCTCTTGGTTCACATTTCTGGCCCTCAAATCTGCTCACAACTGAAGCTGAGCGCTGCTTTCCGAGCTGTTAGGAAAGGGGAAAGCGGGAATTGGGAAGACCCTGGTGTCCTGGCTTAAATCCACACCTCCTTTAGCAGAGCACTAAGCTGTGGCAGGGTAATAGGGCAGCTGTCACACTTGCTAAGCTGCCTTCATGGCAACAAGCCATTAAGCACTGCAGCTCAGAATAAGCACCAAACCCCTCAGGAATGCCTGGACACGCAGGATCCCAGGCATTCTCCGAGAGGCTTTAATCTGAGCTGGAGACAAGGGACCAAGCCCAGCCCTGCTTCTGGGGTCACTTGGTTAATGCCAGCACTGCTTTCGCCTTTCCACCCAAGGGTGAATTTGGCTCGGCATTACTCACGCTCCAGCACTGAAAAATCCCACAACGGCTTTAAGCTCCCAGCCACTCGATCCTGCTCCTCTCCCACGTCCCCTTCAGACAGAGAGACACGGGAGGGTGATGCAGCATTTGCCTGCAGAAGAGTCCCTGCCAGGGCTGCGCCGAGCTCGGCGGCTCCGGCTGGCGGGGGCTGAGCCGCAGCCCCACGCTGCTGCAATCCCACCAGTTGGAGTTTTGTCAGGAGTTAAAGACCTGGGCGAATCCACCAGCGCCGAGCAGGAGCTCGGGGGGGGAAGCTGTCAGCTGGGAATATCTCCCCGAGTTCCCAACGGATCGACAGACAGCGGGATCCGCAGGCAGCCGCCGAGGAGGTGGGATGCTGGATGACTGCTTATTATGCTGAGCCAAATCCTCCTATTATTACCTCCTGTGCTACCTGTCTTATTTTAATATATTCAAGTGTTGTCTCTGCTAGGAGCACAGCACAGCGCTGAGAGGGAATTCCTGTCCCACTTGTCTCTCATGCCTTGCCTGTGTGTGTTCCAATATCAGTCACTTATTTGCTAATGGGATCTTTCATTAGATATCTGCATACGGAACACGGCAGTGGCAATCTCCAGTCAATTCTCCCAGCAGAATCACAAACCCAGGCACCTCTGGCACCTGGAGCACACCACAAGCTCTGTCAGTGATCCCCTTCCTCTTAAAGCCCAACATAAATCACCTGTACAGCAGCTCTGGGTCCTCTGCGAACTCAAATGAGATTTATCCCAAATTCACTCTGCAACACAAACTGACAGATTCCATGTCAGTGACAGAGCAACCCTTTAAAACCAGGTGATTTCCAGCAAAACAACAATGTAGGAAAGCAATCCAGTGCTTTCTGTTAAGAGGGGACTTCAGAAAAAAATAATGGACTTCTTTCAAGAGGGAGTTAGACCGTGGGTTGGCCTGTTTGGCCCCCTAAGAGCATCACACATCCTGTCTCCTTCTTAATCACACTATGAGAGAGAGTAGGAGGGGAAGACTGTCTGCCCAGCTGGTTCCTACCCTGTCTTCTCCATTCTATCCACGCCTGCTGAAACTCAGGAGGGCTGAACTGGATTTAGTGAAAAGAGCCTCCCTGCTGAGCACAGCAAAGAGCAGCCCGTGATTTACAGAATCCCCAGCTTGCTCCTACAGGCTGCTACAGACCTCGGGGAAAAGCACCCCAGAGAAAACACAGCAGCTGCTCCTGCCATGGAGCAGGGGATGGGCAAAGCTCAGAAATCCCCAGCAGCACTTAGACCACATCCTTCCCCAATCCCAGCACGAAGCTCTCCTGGGATGAGCAGGAGTCCAGCTGGAGCGGCCCTTCGCCACTCCCACCTTGGCATCTCCACACCCGGTGAGAGTTCAGTGGTAGCAGCACAAATCCCCAGGAAATCTCAGGCAACGTTTCCAGCTCGAGAGGCATCATCAGCTCCTAAGAGACTCTCTACACACAGCAGCATCCTGGAGGGGATGGGGTGATTGCAGGAAGAGGTGCCAGCAGCAGGAGCGCAGGAGCTCGCAGAGGATTTGGACCTCAAAAGCCCAAATGTTCGTGGCTCAGCAATGTTCACCCTGGCATAGCTCCTGCCAAGCGGGCAAGAGGAGGCTCCTAATGCTCTGTCAGGGAAAATGACAGCACTTCGTGCTTCCTGGAGCACCCTTCAGGCTCGGGGCACTGTAAAATTGTGGATGCACAGAGCCCGGGGTGTCATCTGCTAGGGTGCTGCAGCTGGAGAAAGGGAAGCAGAAAGCAAGGAAGCGTTGAGCCCAAGGTCACAATTTCACTGACAGGCACAGAAAAGCTCTGGCTGTAGCCTCAACAACACACCCAAATACACCAAACTCTTCCCTAAACCCCTGTACAACCTCACCAGAGTTTGGGGTCTCAAAGACTTTGAGTCTGGCAAAACCAAAAACTTCCTTCCTCAGAAAAGTCCAACTTCTGAATAAAAGAGATAACGCTGCAGAAAAAGCAGCACTGGTGTTAACTAAGCCTGGAAACTGTTGTGAACATGAGAACTGTCAGTTCTCAAGGTATGCAAAAGGCTTTGTTCTTATCCAGACTCCAAATTTCACGTGATAAGTGATGGAAGAATATAAATATAAAATGTTCACCTCCAAATGAAGTTCTCCAGTCTTATCTAAAAGAAACCGCTATAATTTTCCATCAAAATGTTGTCAGAATTGCTGCACCCTTGAAAAATATTTTATTCATAACATTTTAATTTTTTTGCTGCTGGGAAACCTGGATCTTCTTTCTCCTTGTGCAAGACAGGCCCTACAGAATTTCAGGAGCTTAAAATAACCCACCTTGTGTGTGTGCACTGCCCATGAAGTACAGAGAGCTGCTGTAGCACAGGGCCATCTTTTCAGAGGGAAGATCTTCAGGACACAACAAAAATTTTGAAGGTCCCTTCCATCCCAAAATGGGAGGGTTTCAGGGTCAAAAAAGGAAATATTGTGAGTTGAGAGAGGAGATTTATCACCATGGGTAGGAATCACACCAGGAAAGGTGCTTTCCATTCTTGCAAACTGGAGGTAACACTGAACAAAGCCTCTTGCAATATCCTGGGATATAAATCCTGGAATCATTAAGGTTGGAAAATATCTCTGAGATCATCAAGTCCAACCATCAACCCAGCACCCAAGTGCCACATCCACACATTAACTGAATGCTTCCAGGGATGGCAACTCCACCACTTCTTGGGCAGCCTGTTCCAGTGCTTGACAACCCTTAACAGGAAGAATTTTTTTCCCTAATATCCAATCCAAAGCTCCACTGGCACAGCTTGAGGTTGTTTCCTCTCATCTCACAGGTCTGCTCTCTGTGGACTCTCAGCTGCCTGCCCAGCACTCACCCAGCCCAGCCCTGCTACTACAAACCCCACAAAACTCTACAGCTGCTGGTTTTGCCTGTCAGAAAACTCTGACACGGAGGTGAGATGTCCCAAAAATTCATCGCAGACATAAACTCAGCACCTCCACAAGCTCTTGCCACCAGCTCTGCATCTTTATCAAGCCTAGAAATGAGAAGAGAGCTCAGATGCCTCTCTCTGATCAGCCTTCTGCAGGCAGGACCAGTAAGGAGGGGCAGAGACAAGAGAGATGAATTTGTGGAGTTTTACTCCAGCCCTAAAGGCTGCACAAATCACAGAAACATCAGTTTGGGCTGGAAGGGACCTTAAACATCATCCAATTCCAACCTTCCTGGCATGGACAGAGACACTTTCCACCACACCAAATTTCCCAAAACACCATCCAAGCTGTCCTTTAAAGCTTGATTGGCTTTACAAAGGCCAAGCACGAGGTAGAAGGCAGCAAAGCCAACACAAACCAAGCTCAAATGACACAACCAAGGAGTAAAAAGCTTTGCTGCTCACCCTTAAGCTCCAGCTCTACTTTCTTCCCACCTTCAAAAACTGCCAAAATATATCAAAAAAAGCACCACCACGAGCCTCACGTGCAGCTCTGCCATTTCCCTTTGCCCTCATTCCCCGTCAGCGCTGCTGCTGTGCAGGTGTAGCACCACAGGCACTGCCCTTCCAAGACAGGCAGGGTATAAAGCTAAACCAAAAAGACAGTCCCAAAATGCTTGTCTGTGCTCCTTAATTTAAGAGGTTCTAATCTTTCCCGATGGTCCAACAGCAGTTGTGCCAAATCAGGGCATGAGGCTGCCTCTGTCGAGGGGAAATAGCAGGGGAAATCAAACACAAATCTGAACTCCAGCTTTTGAGCTGCATCCAAACAGCCCCATGATGGTTTAGGGATGTTTGTCTCCCAAATTGATTCAAAACACAGCACTTTCAGCCTTCAGCTTCACTGAAATCAAGGAATAGTGCTTTCTTTCCCCACCACACGAGCAACTCTCAGGTCCCAGCCCAGGTAAACTGTCCTTGGCCAGCTCAAATCAGCAGCAACAGCCATCCCAAAAGCATCCTGGAGTCTTTTTCCACTGCAAAGGAGCTGTGCCCAAACCAGGGTTACAAATATTTCAAGCTGCCAGGGCCAAAGGCTCCAGAAGGGAGATTTATAGCAATAAATAATATTAATGACACAGGCGGACGGAGCTTCTTGTCCTGAGAGCTCCAAAGGCACATGAAAAACTGCACCATAAATGTCACCACCGCAGACACCAACGATGACGAGATGCCACCTCTGGGGACGGGAGGCAACGTGGGCTTGTTCAGAATGAGATTTGGGGAGGAAAGCGAGGGAATGAGGAGCTGGATGAGCACAGCCCTGCAAGTTCACAGGGCAGGAGATGGGTCCCAGCTGGTTCAGCCTGGGGGATGGTCCCCATCATCATCATCATCATCATCATCATCAAACCCTTGGATTGGCTCAGTCAGGGGACTCAGGAGATATCCAAGCCCTAGTTCTCTCCCTGGCACAGCCAAAGGACTCATCCTGATGCTCATGAGTGGACTCGAGGACGGGAAAAAAATGAATTGGGAAAACAAACCCAAGCAGGAGCCAGAGAAGTTGGAAAGAGGGGGAAAGAAGCAATTTTAGGCCTAAGCCCCAGAGGAGCAGCTGTGAGTTTAGCTGCAGATATAATAAAACATGCCTGGGGGAAGGGAGCTGTATCCTCCTGCAGCCAAGCCCACTCTCAAATGCAAAAAGACTTGCAAGGATGATAAAAGGCTGACACCCACTCTGTGCTATCCAGGTAACACCCAAACACCTGGAGCTGAAGGAGCAGCAGCATCTGGCCATGTCAAATTAACCATTTTTTTCCCAGGCTGCTTAATTAAGTAACACCAAGCATTGTGTGAACATAAAATCTACATTAAGAGAAACTTCTGCTTTAGCCAAGGCAGAGATTCCCTTTGCTTCTCCCACACTGCCTGATCCTCTGCCCACTGCCAGAGGATGGATCAGCAGAGGAGCTTCCCCAGCAGCTCAGCTGCACATCTGGGCTCACTTCATTCCAGGTTTTGCTTTAGAAACCTCCCTGCAGCAGAAATCCCAATTTATTTCCCCCCAGCCATGCAACCTCCCAAAACTTTGCCAGGATATCTCAGAGTCCTTCCCATGCAGGGCAAGGCTTGCTCATCAATCACAACCTCTGGAGCCAGACCCTAAAGCTGCTGGACCTTGGGGTGAAGGGCTGCACAGGTGATAAATCCCACCTGGCTCACCTGAGATCACCCTGTTCCAGAACAGGCTGGAAACACTCCTGGAAAACACCAGCCCAGCAGCTGCCTCCCTGCCCGCTTGGTTTATGGTGGGAGGACAAGGAAACAACACCAGCCATGGAAGAATTTGGGTGCAGGGACGCCAGGATTGATGCAACCAGCAGCCTCCAGAGCCCTTCCAAGCAGGAACTCAGTCCCAGCCCTACCCGTGAGCATCCTTCAACCAGACTATCTCTACCTGAGACCACAAAGTTGGTGCCTCTCTTCAGAGGACTCCAAAAGCTGCTCTGCCCAACTCCCCAGAGCCCATTTCCCAGCTCTGTGGTGGCTGGGCCTGCTCGGGGCCCGGGCAAACACAACCAACACTGTGTCTTTAAAACCACTTCAGTGCAGATGTTGTTTCCATGGTAACTAGTGGACCAAATACATTAGTGTTTCTAATAATAAACCAAACCTTCATCTTGGAAAATGTGATCCCCCCTCTCCCTTTACCACCCTCACCCTTCCTTTCTTCCTCTCCCCTCCCCTTTTGCCGAATTAAGCCAGCATTTAACAAGCAAGCCATAATTAGTAAATAATTGCAAGGGCCCAGTAACTCCCAGTGCCCAGGCAGATGGAGAAGCTTTAGGTGGAGGAGGGGGTGGCTTTGCTCCGTGAACCTGGGAACTGTCCAAAAAGGGATGAACTACTTAAAAAAAAAAAAAAAAATAAAAAAGGAAAACAAAATTCAAAAGCTCAAGGTGGAAGAAAGGAGCCTTCGAAGCGTCTTTTGACCACCCCAGCGCCGTCTTTAGTGCCCTGGCACCCTCCCCGCGCTCTGACTCAGGGTGCAGCCGCCCAGTGATAATTTCTAGGAATCTCGCACTTTTTTTCCGGAGGCTCCGTCCGAGACGCGGCACCGACTTCGTGTCCCCGACAAGCGGCCAAAACTTCACAACTCCTCCCCTCCACGCTCCCCGATTCCAGAGCGCGCACCTCTCCCCCACACCTCCCAAAACTGCGTGGGGTAGCGGGAAGGACGCCGAGGCGGGGATGGAGACGCGCGGGGAGAGAGGCGGAGCGGGGCGATTCCACCACCCCCCCGCCCCAAAATAAGCCACGTGCGAAGATTCCGCGCGTGGGGAGCCCACGGGAGCGCACACGCCTGCGGGGGCCGGTGGCTCCCCACGTTCGGCGGGGTTCGCGTCCGAAGGCACGGCGCAGGGATGGAGGGATGGATGGGGAGGACCAGGGGAGCGGCGCGACAGCGGCACCCGCGATGTCCGTGCGCGCGTGTGTCCCCAAAGCCGCGGTCAGGGTCGGGGGGAAGGGGAGAGGAAGGACGGCGGGGAAGGAAGGGGGAGGGTTATGCAAAGCCTCACGCTGTTGTCGCCACGGTCCCGGTGACACCGG
>JAHLSL010000011.1:1031927-1046805 GCA_025920805.1 Petroica traversi
CATATTGATCCACGTGTGGGACACATAAATAATCCTATAGCCCTGTCCCTACACGACCTGAATACACCTCCCCCTTCCTATTGCCCTGTCCCAAATATCCCATTTATGGCTATAACACTACAGATTTGAAACACCCCTCACTCTGCCCATAGTCCCATCCCTCATCCCATATCTCTCAAAACCCTGCTTCACACCCCATATAGGTGTGTATAGACCTCCCCCAGCCACAGGAACCCCAATTCGCAGCTTCACCCCTCCCTTGTTCCCTCCAAAGGCCAGACGAGGACCCTCCTCAGCCCTTCCCTGCATCTCCAGAGCTCTGGGCATGGCAGGAATGTTCCTCCCCCATGGCCAGAGGGACCTGAAGACATCAAAAGGACAAATCCCTGCTTTCTCCTGGCATCCTTTCAGGCTGGGGAAATGCAGGAGAGTGGGGAAGGGGCCATAGATGGGGAAGTCTCCACGGTCTTCATCCCACAGTGGGGTGGTTTCATTGGGAAAAATTCCTGCAGCCCCATGTCCATGTGAGAACAAAGGGCTAAGCCAGGGAAAAGGGGGAATCTCCTGCTCTGCCTCACGTGCTGGGACAGTGGGAACCCAAAAAGTGCCGTCATTTTCCACTTCACTGTCTTGTCCAACTCTGTCTCCTGGGCTGTGGTCATGCAGGGAGTGCAAAAATTGAGTGGAGGGGAGAAGGTCGGGATCCCTGTGGGTAAACTGAACTTCACAGGAACCCGAGACAGGATCTGGAGGCAGAGCATAAAGTGCCATCTGCCTTCACTGGAGGGACGTGGGGAAAGATGTCCCATCTCCACAGCTGATCATCCTCAGAGGAGGGGACCTCAGCAGCCATGCCAGCAGCGAGCCCAGGGCAGCTCCAGATGGAGCCGAGCTGCTCAGCAGCCTTCGGTGCACCACAGATGGCCTGGCCAGCTCCATCCTGGCTCCAGAGACCTGCCCTGAGCCACACACAAGTTCCTGGCAGGTCTCAGCTCGGGGGAGGCTCTGACCTGCTCCTCACACAATGACCCCAAGCCACCTCCCTGTGCCACCATGGGCTGGGCACCGACAGGGTGGCAGAGTAGCATCACGTCCTGCTGTCATTATCTGCTCAGAGCCTGTTTAACACTGAGCCTCCCTGAGTTATTTCTGGTTTGGGTTGAAGCAATGTTCATAGTTTTAAAAAATTATATAATTAAAAAAGCCAAATTAATTTTACTGTAGAAGTTGTAGGCATGCGCAGAACATTTTGGTTTTTTTTCTGGTGCTTGTCCAGAGCTTTCTAAATGTCCTAATGTCTCATCCCTGGGAGTGTCCAAAGCCAGGTTGGATGGGGTTTGGAGCAACCTGGGATAGTGGAAGGTGTCCCTGCCCATGGCAGGGGGTTGGAACGAAATAATCTTTAAGGTCCCTTCCAGCCCAAACCATTCTGTGATCCCGTGGTTCTCTGTCCATCCATCTCATGGGACAGAAATCTGACTTCTCTGGATCAGCAGCTCTTCACATGATCTTCCCTGAGCTGTCACATCATCTCTTGGAGGCTTTCAGAGCCTGGCATTATTCTTTGCTCTCTTTCATGCACCTCCTGATGTCCCTTCCTGGAAGGGACCAGGAGATCCAAGGCCAGGCTCGGGGGAAATCTGAATTTTGTATTCTGCCCTCCACGTCCTGCTCCTGTTTCCAAGATCTGCATTATTGAGTTGTTCTGTTTATTCACTGTCACCGAGAAAACTGCCTTATTTATGGTGTGTACAAATAATGACAAATTCCCAGGCTCCAACAACCAGCTCTACATTCTCCTAGAAAGTATTAATTTAGCTTGACAAAATCTATTTTCCATAAGTTGATTGCTATTAATGCCTCTGTTTTAATGAGCATGCTATTATTCAATTATAATCATAATGTTACCCACAATCCCTAAATTTTTGGATCCTGTTTCACATGGATATCGTGCCTGTGACAGATGTGAGGCTGCTGTGCTCACACACACACACAGTCCTTTCTCCAGATTTTGGGAACTCTTCCACCTTTTTTTTTCCCAAAGAGCAATGATCCCCAATTAGTCCTAACCTGCTCTTTTCAAACCCTTGCATTCCAAATTGCCCTGTCTTGTTTCTCCTGCACACATCTCACTTTGGTGGATGATGTATTGCAGCTTTTCCAGCTGCTGGTGTAATGAAAAGTATTTCATTAGGCTGGGATGTGGATTAAGGATCCAGCAGCTCTTCCAATTACAGAATACAGGCGTTTATTGAAATTCCTGCATTATTATAAATAAATCTGTCATTTCGAGCTAGTAACAAACCAATACCATCAGGATTTATTATGGGTTTAGTAGACTCTAAATTTTCCTTTTTATTCATCTTGGCAGTTCTGAAAAATAAAATTCCTACACTTTTTTTTTTCTCTCTTGTATTTTCCAAGCTTTTAATTTGCATTGCTTGCTGTCAATTTATCCTTTGTCCAGATTTCCACAGCAGCTTTTCCTTTCCCTCTATAACAGACTGTGAGGGTTTGTTTTAGGTTTTGGTTTTTTTTTGTAGATATTGGTGTATTTGGTTTGTTTTGAGTTTTTTTGTTAGCTGAGGGTTTTTTAGTGCTCTGTTTATCTTTTTCATTTATGGGTTTGAGGATATCTAGAAAAGTGCTTTTAAAATTACACAATTTTGGAATCACAGAATGGTTTTGGAAGAAACCTTAAAGATCTTACTTTTCCAATGTCCCTGCTGTGGGCAGGGACACTTTCCACTGTCCCAGGCTGCTCAATGTCCCACCCAACCTGACCTTGGACACTTCCAGGGATGGAACAGCCACAATTCCTCTGGAAAACTTGTACCAGCACCTGTCTGCTCTCCCAGGCAAGAATTTCTTCCCAATATCTCATCTCACCAGTGCTCTCTGACACTTTAAAGCCATTTCCTGTCTCCTGTCACTCCGTCCCTTGTCCCCAGTCCCTCTCCAGCTCTCCTGGAGCCCCTTTGGGCACTGGAAGGGGCTCTGAGATCCCCCTGGAGCCTCCTCCAGACTAAACAACCCCAGGTCTCCCAGCCTGTCCTTTCATCCTTAACTCTACCCTCAGCTTATTTTTCTTCTGTTTGAGCAGACTCTCCCAACAAATAGAAATGCTTAAATTTCCCATTTTTAAAGCATCAGATTTGTGTACATTGTGTACATTTGTGTACCCCCAGCCCCAAGGAACCTTAACTCTCTTCAAATGTGGGAATACATTTGCCCTCGCATCACTTCCAATCCCAAAATCCAGCTTTACTCGTTTACCAGCTTTCAAAGTAGACTAGGACAGATCTGGGCCATACATCAGCAGAAGTAACCTCATCCAACAGAAAATGAAAGGAAAATAAATCAGAAAACCAACAAGAACAGGAAACCCCAGGGAAAGTATCAGAAAACAAATAACACTCCCCAGACGCTGTGCCTGGGCTCACACTCCCATGGCAGAAAAGCTGACAGCACAGCACGGAATGCAATATCAGGATAAAATCTATCCAGGGCCAAAGCCACACTTGGCACAGCCTGAAATCCATTTCTAGATGCAGACAGAAAGACTGCGCAGTGATCTCAAGGCGAGAAAAAAAAATTAAAAATTAAAATAACCACCTTTTGCTCTTCAAAGACCTGGTCTGGTGCCTGCTTATTTATCCTGTTGGACTCAAAGAAAGCAACTGGATCAAAGCCATCCAGTTCCTGCTTTAAAAGCTGTTATAAATCACATAAAGGATGGGTGCTGTGGATGTGCTGAGTCAGGAACTCGGCATAAATCACCTCAGAGTAAGTCCAACTATGCCATTTAATGGAAAATGAAAATCTGGCCCTCATTATTACCAGTGATTATTAATTAATTAGTCATTACCAGTCATTAAACCACTCAAATGCTCCAAGGACCATGTCCATTCCTCTGGTTTTAATCTCCCCAGAAGAATAACTTTTCTTTCATCCTTTCCTTCCTCGTTGCAAATCTCCCTAATTACCTCTTCGCATTGCTCTGCAACGCTTTGGGTATGAGCTCCTCTGCACCCTTTGGGATGGGGCTTGGAGATGGGTTGGGAAAACCACTTGGGAGGTAGGAGCACGTGGCAGAAGAGCCACCAGCCTCTTGTCACTGACTCCCAGTGTGGATGTGGAATCACAGAATGGTTTGGGTTGGAAGGGAATTTAAATATCTCGTTCCAACCCCTGTCCCATGGGCAGGCACACCTTCCACTATCCCAGGTTGCTCCAAGCCCCATCCAACCTGGCCTGGACAATTCCAGAGATGGGGCAGCCACAGCTTCTCTGGGCAACCTGTTCCCCTCACAGGGAATAATTCCTTCCTTGTGTTTAGTCTGAACCTCCCCTCTTTCAGTTTTAAATCCTTCCCCTTGTCCTGTCCCTCCATCCCTTTTCCCAAGTCCATCTCCAGCTCTCTTGGAGCCCCTTTAGGCACTGGAAGGAGCTCTGAGCTCTCCCTGGAGCCTTCTCTTCTCCAGGCTGGACATTCCCAGCTCTGCCAGCCTGTTTCCAGACCAGAGGAGCTCCAGCCCTTGGAGCATCTCCACAGACTCCTCTGGACTCATCCAGCAGCTCCTTTCTGATGCTGGAGGTCCTAGAGTTTGATTTGTATTCCAGGTGCATTCTCACAATAATTCCTTGTGATTTTGGGTGGTCCCACTCATGGTTTGTGATTCTTTGAGCTTGTCCAGCATCACTCAATACCACAGAGATCAAATGGGATTTCTCCAAGGCCCAGGGAAACAAATCTGAGGGAGTTTGGGTCCTGCTGGTAGCAGATGCTTGCCCAGATAGTGTTTGGTTCAACAAAGTATTACTAAAAGCCTCATAGTTCAGGGCAGACTTGAAATCCTAAACAATTCAATCACTGAATTTTGCCATTTTAAGATTATTTCACTGGCAGGAATTCAAACTGCAGAGGAGATAGATTGAAAAAGGGCATGTTTCACATTTGAATGCAAAATTCGTTCACCATGGGCCTGATTAAAAGCTCTAGAAGACAATGGGCTATTAATGAACAGGTCCATGAGGGAAGGAACATTTGTGTGTTCGTGTGTGCCTGCCTGTGGGTTCAGGTTTCATTTGTAAAGCAGTAGAAAAACCTTTGATTCTGCCAAAAAATACACTAGGTTTGTGCTGGGGAAATCCGTGCTCAATGCTCAGAGGCAAAGAAAAAGCGCAGAATCTTAATTCTTCACAAATATTGAATCCAGGTACGCTAATAAGGGAGCAGAATTATTTCCAGACGGTCTCCAGAGTGGAGGCAAGAAAGTGGAAACTCTACTGAAGGGAAAACGTGGGCAGAATATTAGAGGAGAGTGCACTCAGAGTGATTACAACCCAGTCAAAAAGGAATTGTAGAAATCCCCAAACCAGACTGGAGTGAAAAAAACCCGTTGTTCTGGGAGGGTGAACCTGACAAGTCCCTGTTCTGTCTCTACCATCCATGGTCAGATTCATCTCCGGTGTAACTCCAATGATGCTGTGCAGGAAAATGTCTCACCATATGTTACAACACCACTCTGAACATTATTCGAGCACTTGATGGGGAAAAGCAATTAAGCACTGTCTTGTAGATTTAAACAGGAGCTAAGCACATGCTTAAGGACTTTCTCCATCAGAAATGCTGCTCTGAACAGGAATTTGCACAAATGGAGAGATTTTGTTGAGGGAAGAGCCACGGAACAGGGAGAGTTTTTAAAATTGGGGTAAATACTTGAGATCTGAGAAATTCAAGGGATCTCCAGACTTTTTTTTTCCCAACCCCAACGACTCCGTGGTTCTCTGACTGTTCTTGTTTCACATGGACCATTCCCCCTTCTCCAAGCAGGCGAGTGCTTGGCACGGGTCCAGCTGGCAGATTGATTATTAATTTGGAGAACAAACCAGAGATGAAGTCAAAGTTAATCCTTTTTGTGGGATTCCCAAAAGCAATTTTCATTTCCAGCCAAAGGCTGCCCCGAAGCGCCTTTCAGATACTTTGGCTCTGCACAATTGCCCAGGACACATACACACACAAAAAACCAACCCCTGCAATCATATTTCTACAAAAAGTGTGTCAGAGCCACTGTTTGTGCAGGACCTGGGGGCTGAATTAAAAAGCGTATGGTTCCTAAGAGAAAGGGACATGAAAAGGTTTGCAGCTTTTGAAAAAAAATAGGCTGATTAAAAATAAAATAAAATAAAATAAATCTTTGATTGGCTGCTAAAGCAGTTCCAAAGATCTCAAGCCAGAGAGGTAGATGCTGAAATTCATTAAACACCAAGCTAAATCTGGGTTTAAATCAATCTTTACCACTGCACCTGCTCAGGATGTTTTGGACATGCTCAGTACCAAAGCAGTGATCGTGCTTTGCTTGAGACCTTCCTAAGAACTAAATAAAACCAGCAAAACTCTTTCACCGGGGTCATTCTGATATCCAAGAGATAATTTTCCCTTTCTCTGATCAATCCACTGGTTCAAAGCCAGGCTGAGCTCTCAGTTATGCTGCTGAAAATCCTGTGAGACATCTCACACATCCAGCAAGGCAGTGTAGGCTGATTGGAGCAAAACCAACCCTCCTGGAAAAATCCTGCACTCCTGAGCCTCTGAATTTGAAATGTAGCACAAGTTTGGTAAATCCATGCAACTCAAAATGACATCTGAAGTTGCAATGAAATAAAGGACTGTCCAGCAATTTCCATACATTCATTCAGTCAAATCTGTCCTGGGCTCCTGGGCTGGATCCCCATGGTGTGGGCAGATCAAGGGAGAGAATTCTTCCCCTCTGCTCTGGTGAGACCCCACCTGGAGTTCTGGATTCAGTTCTGGGATTCAGCACAGGGAAGACATGGACCTGTTGGAATTAGTCCAGAGGAAGCCATGGAGATGCTCCAAGGGTTGGAGCCCCTCTGCTCTGGAGCCAGGCTGGGAGAGCTGGGAACGTCCAGCCTGGAGAAGAGAAGGCTCCAGGGAGACCTCAGAGCCCCTTCCAGGTGCTCCAGGAGAGCTGGAGAGGGAATTTGGACAAGGGGTTGGAGTACAGGACAAGAGGAATTATTTAAAACTAAAAGGGAGAGATTCAGACTAAATATAAGGAAGGAATTCTTCCCTGTCAGGGTGGTGAAGCCCTGGAATGGAATTCTCAAAGAAGCTGTGGCTGCCCCTGGATCATTGGAAATGTCCAAGGCCAGGCTGGATGGGGCTTGGAGCAACCTGGGATCGTGGGAGGTGACCCTGCCCATGAAATGAGATGATTTTGAAGGTCCCTTCCAACCCAAACCATTCTATAAGGAGGAATCTGAGGCACACAAAGGAGATGCTGACCTGTAAGAGTGCACTAACAGAGCTCTGATATTTGGGATAAGCAGTCAATAAATGCATCCACACATCCTTTACTGAGTTTCTTGGTTTCTCCACATAAAGCAAAACAAAAACCACTAAAAAATTTCCCTGCTCAACCACTCAGATTACTCAGTTTTCTTACGAGTTTTGCTTGGCACTGACACCCTTTTTCTCACCTCTACTCCAGGAGCACAGGCCTGGCACTGAACAGAGCAATATTCTGTCAGTCTGAAAGGATCAATAATCAGAGAGGCAGCTATTATTAAATTAGATTTTTAGGGGAAAAAAAACAATGAAAATGGAAAATATGGAAAAGGAAGAAAAAGCAAACTCTTGATCCAGTTGGTGCAAGGAAAATGAAACCAAAGCAGGAATATTAATGTGATTTTATTTTTCAGAGCCCCCTAATTTGTGGTGGTTAGGGGTGATTTCCGTCAGAGCTGACAGAAGAAGAATTAAGATAACAGTGATTTAAGAAAAGATTTGTAACCTGTGGGAAATTAGGAATATTTGGGATTTTCTTTTTATGTGTGTGGGAGAGAGGGAAAAGGAAAAGATTTAAGGGGGTGACAAGCAAGCCCTTTGCCCAGCTGTGAATTCACGAGCACAGCAAACTGAATTGCAGCATTTTCAGGGCACAAGGTTACTTCCTATCTGCAAATTAGCCCCAGAAAAAAAAAAAAAAGAAAAAAAAAAAAAAGAAAGAAAGAAAAAAAGAAGAAACAGCCCATATGCAGCCTTCAGTCTGAAGCCTTAATTAACATAAACAACGTTCAAACGCACAAAGAAATAGATATTACCATTGAAATAAAGCATATGGCTGGCTAAATACCCAGAAGATTATCTGGAGATAATCTTTTCAGGCACCAGAAGTGCAGCTGACGCTGAGCTCTAATGATTCTCATCACAAGGCCAGGCCATCCCACCGGAGAGGGAGCTCAGCCCTTCCCACCATCATCGGCCTCCTGGGTTTGGATTCTGCCTTTCAAATCCAGAGCTTGTGGTGTGGAATTAAAGAGTTCTTTCCCTCTTTACAGCCCTGCTCCACTGCTCCAGAACAAGGCCTGAAATGCTGGAATCGTCTCTTGGAGGAGAAACTTGCACTGTGGCTTGGTCTCCAAGGAGCTGCTTTGATCAAGGCCGGTTTGGATGGGGTTTGGAACAACCTGGGATAGTGGAAGGTGTCCCTGCCCATGGCAGGGGGGTTGGAACTGGGTGATCTTTAAGGTCCCTCCCAACCCATTCTGGGATTTTATGATTCAGTGCACGAGGAAGGGTGGGGATGGGGCAGAAATTTTGCCACTGGGCCCACGGCAAATTTCCTTGTGTTCACTTGCCAAACTTCTTTTCCAAAGGCAATCCCAGCACAGGTGTTTCATTGGGATGAGCCCCTGGAAGGAGTCCCTGTCCCACCCAATATTCCACTGAACAATCCTGAAGGTGGCAGAATTTTGGTACAGAGGATGTGATACCATGGACTAGAGGGAGGAGAAATGGAGAAACCAAAGGTACTTGGCTTTGTGTCCTTGGTCTTTAAATCAGAAACGAATGTGGAAATCCCTGTGAGGTGTCACAATGTTCAAAACCATCAAACCCATGTGAATATTCCTTCCTGACCCCTCCCTAGAAGTGTCCCAGGCCAGTCTGAATGGGGTTTGGAACAACCTGGATAATTGAAAAGTGTCCCTGCCATGGCAGGGGGTGGAACTTGATGATCTTTAAGATCTCTTCCAACCCAAACCATTCTGTGGCTGAATTACCCCAGCTCTAGTGGTTGTTTAATAATTACAAATCTGCTCTCTTCCACAGCATCAAGTTAGGATCAGAAATTTAAGTATGATGAAGAGTTTTTTGGTTTGTTTTGATTTTTGGTTTGGTTTGGTTTGATTTGGTGTTTGTTTGTTTGTTTGTTTTCTTTTCCGTAAGACATATTTGAAGTCTTTGTGTCTTGTGAATTTTTTTTATCAGTTAAAAGGATGACATTTTCCAGCTCCTTTATAGAACCCTGTGAAACAGAAAAGCTGACTGCTCCCTATAATCCCTTGGTTTCATGGCTTTCAGAAGAAAAAAGGGAAATAATTCTCATATTTAGCCACACTGCAAACTCTGGTATCATCAGGTCAGCTCATGGCAGTGGCTGCAGAAGATGACCTTGGACTGCTTTCATGGAACCATCAAATAATGGAGTTGTTAAGGTTGGAAAAGATCCTTAAAATCATCAAATCCAACCATCAGCCAGCACCATGTTCACTACTAAACCACATCCTCAAGTGCCACATCCACACATTTTTTGACCTCTCCCAGGCAGCCTTTTCCAATGCTTAACCACCCTTTCCATGAAGAAATTTTTCCAACTATCCAACTTAAATGTCTGCTGGGCCACAACCGATCAACATTTTATTCATCCAAGTCTTTATCCTCTGCTCTTAGATTTCTTATTGTTATTCAGAGCCAAAACACCTTTTCAGCATTTTTGGGATCCCTTCAGTGTAAGAAGTCCAGGCCATAACTCCTAGATTAGGAGTTATGAGTAAGTTTACAAATAAGATTTACAAATAAAATTAAAATTGTGTAAGATTATAAATAAATCTTATAAATAATATATACTTTGGGGAAAGTTGTCCCATTGGATCACCGCTGCTACACCAGGGCATCAAAACAATAAAAATCATCAAACCATCAAATAGTTTGGGTCAAAAAAGAGGTTTAAGTCCCACTGTCAACAAAGAACTGCAAAACCGATGACTAAACCATGTCCCCAAGTGCCACATCTACACATCTTTTAAATCCCTCCAGGGCTGGTGACTCAACCAATTCCCTGCCTTGCCTCAACTCATTGGGCATCAAGATCACCTTGGGAAAAAGGTGAAAGTAGGAGCTACTGTGCAAGTGTTGTAAACAGAGGTTGGGACTTTTCGAAGCCGACTTTTCCAAGTGGAAGGAAGTGTTTCAGTGGGACAAAAGGGGGATGGAAAGATGAGCAGAAGGATGGCTGCTCTCATTACCATAAAGGGCTCCTTTCCAGCAGAGGACAAGGTGAGAGCAGTGAGTGATGGATCTGCCTCCCTCCCGCCCCTGTGTGACATTCACAGCTGCTTATCCAGGCTTCCCAGGACGGTTCTCTCCAGGGGCAGCTCCTCTGGTGTCCTTGAGCTCACATGCAAAGGTTTTGGCAGGTTCTGCATGGCAAGAACCAGAGCCAGGGCTGGGCTGTTGTCCCCTGTTGTCCCCTGTTCGAGCAAACGAGCTGTGTGCGTGCTCCAGCTGGACACAAAGATGCTCAGCTCACTCCCCCAGCTAGCATGTCAGCTTTCCTGCTTTTATTTCCCAATTACCAGGAGATGCCAGAGACCTGGGGCTGGTTGTGCAGTTATTCCCTCTCCTCTAGGAAGGATCAAGCTGAATTATGACCCAAAAGATGGGACTCTGCTTTTCTGTTAGAAATGGGTGCAGCTTTGCATCGCGGAATTAACCTGTAGCTGGTCCAGGCAATCCTCTTTCCCTGCCTTGAACAACAGCCAGTGATCCTACAGCCACTCCTGAGAAACTGGGAAATCTTCCTTGTTTCACAGAAAACAACAATCAATGCACCCGAGGGACGAGCAGCTGCTCTGTCACATGTACCAAAACCATTCCAGGGAAAATCCTCCAAGTAACAGAGCACATTAGCAGTATCCACCATCTCCTGCACCTGGACATCGCGGTCCCATGCTCAAGCCTCATGGGAAAGATGGGAAGAATGGGAAGACAAGGTAGGGACTGCTTTTGCTGAGCGTAGCAGGTGCCAGTAGAAATGTAGGACACTGCAGCCAGCAGTGAATGAGCTGCAAACGCTCCCTTTGGCTGCTCAAGGATGTACAAATGCTCTTGGATCAAAGGCTGGGAGAGCAATGCAAACACCTGGATAAAAATGTCTCCAATCCTCTGTACACACGTGTCTTGTTCACTGCTCAGCACTTCCAACTCCTTGGATAACCCTAACAGAGCCTAAAATCTCTTAAAACCCCCAAACCAGCCCCCAAACCAGCCCCAAACCAGCCCTAAGCCAGAGCTCAGGGGAGCAGAAGGATTGAGCTGACCACAGCCATCACCCCGTGGCTGCTCACACTAAACTCTGGCAATGGCAGTGAGATTGCCCACCTGGGGATTTTGAACCCAAAATCTTGGCTGCGTGGGGCTGGAAAGAGAGAGGGAGATGGAAGTTTTTCTGCTGGCTCTGAACAGGGCAAATTCCCAGCTCTGCTCCAGATCTCCTGTCCCTTGTGCCCTCTGCTTTTCAGCCTCCCCCTCTCTCAAATATACATCTTGCTGCTCTTCCCAGCTTTCCATGGCAAAGTCAGGGTTGGAGGCACAGGCAGCACCTCCCAAAAGAGCAAACAAGCAGAGCTGCCAACATCCCAGCCCTGACTCCAAGAGTACAGGAGGCCCTTGGGCCACCTTGGGAAGAAGGATGGCTCTCCCGCTACCAAAACCCCAGCTCCAGGGGATGCTGCTTCTCAGAAACCTAAATCAGAACATTTTAATGGCTGAGCACAGGGCTGGAGGATAAAGAGACAAAGAAAAATAAATCAGGCGGATGACAGAGGGGCTGGGAATGGGAGGAGGTAGCAGACGGTAAAAGAAATTAAATCAAGAAGCCAAATTAAGGTGCTGCAGGCAAAGATGAAGATGCTGGATTAAAGATTAACCGTAACCAAGATGGAAATGTGGCCCTTTAAAGGTACAAATTGCTTCAATGCATTTAACAAAACCCACACAAATCTCCTAAGAATAAAGTTTTCACAGATGCAGCTGGATCACAGTAACAGAGATATCTGGACCTAAGAACTCTGGATGGCTTCACGCTCCAGGGTTTCCATCTGAGGAGGGGAATTAAAAGCAAAGGAAAGGCAATCACCCTAAAAAATTGAGAGCCCTGCACTGAGGTAAAGGAGAGGGGATGCAAGCAGTCATTTGAGAAGGGCTTGGCACTGTGCAGATAAATTCTGGGGGTATTTTCAAATCATTCTGAATCCAGGGGAGCTGCCAAGCCCTTTGGGACTGTCTGCTCACTGAGCTTTTCCTAATTTATTTCCCACCAAAGGAACAGAGGGTGAGCTCGAAGTGGGAGTGCACCTTTCACATCTCTCTCTTCACAGCCCAAAGCAAGGGACAGCTCAGCCATTGTCCCCATCAAAGAGGAGCAGGTGAAGCAGGTTCACCCCTCAGCTCCAGCCCTGGGAGAAGAGGATCCTCATCCCATCTTGGCACATCAAGTTTTTGCACCACTGCACATTCCCGCCCCGGGATTGCTGGGAGAAAGGTCTCTCATGCTCTGCCACCTCCTTTTAGCACCAGCAACTCACATTTTCCACTAAAGCATCCAAGACCCTGTTCCTGTGAGGGTAAGGAGGGGGTGGAGGAACTGGATGGGGTTTTTTTTAAATCCTGAGGTGTTTTTTTCAAACATTATGGTGAGACCCTCCTGGGTGGTACAGACTTAGGAGCACCCACAAAAGAAGCATGGAATGGTTTGGTTTGGAAGGGGCATTCAGAGCTCATTGCAATGAGCAGTGACCAAACTAGACCAGGTTGCTCAGAGCTGCATCCAACCTGACCTTGGACACTTCCAGGGATGGGGCAGCCACCACCTGGCTGTGTGAACCCGTCCCTTGTGGTACAAACCTTCTCCTGGGACAAACAGAGCCTTGTGCCTTACTGTTCCTGGCATGATTATCCCGCGAGCAGAACCTCAGGGAAACACCAAAATCAAACTCAATATGCATTTCGAGCCTCCAGCTGGACATCAGAGAGCTCTGAGCCAGGTGAGAGTAGGACAACACATGTACACACCCACACATGGACATGGGGATGCTGCTCTGAAGATGAGAAGCTTTAGTCAGCGTGAGATCATCTCCCTGCACTTTTTTTTCCCTGCCACTGCTTTCCTTTGCTCCTTGCTTTCCCTTTGGCCTCCTTTTCCCCTGCACTCCACGAAATGAGTATTTCATGGGAGCGGAGCAGCCAAGTGAAGCTGAGCTGGCAGCTCCTTGAACGCACGGAATGCCTCCCTCGTTCCCAGCTTGAATTTTGGACAGCAACATCTGCCTGCTCCTGAAGGTCATTTGGATCCTGGCTCAGGGATGCTGCACCACCTCCTCATTGCTATGCTGTGCCTAGAGCAGCCATAAATGTCCTGCCACATGAAATGCTGGCTCACTACAAGTTTTGGGAGGGAGGGGGCAAAATAAAATGCAAAGCGAACAGCAAAAACCCACCCTGACGGGACTGGTGTGATTCTTGCCCTTACTGACGTGGGTGTAGGAAGGAATCCAGAGGTTTTGCTTTGGATTTGCATTTGCACAGGGGGAGGAAACCTGTGGGAAATGGAGCTGATGCTAATGCGGTGAGGGGGCTGGCGCAGCCGTGGCTAAATAAACGCTAATAAATAAATGCTGATGTTTAGGATCGCGCTGCCCCCTCTCCTTGAACAAGCCGTTCCCGGCCCTCCTGGGGGCTGATCTGATGTTTCCTCACCACGGGGGTCGATGTAAACATCTCCCCGGTGGGCAGGGCCTGGGTGGATCAGAGGGAGAGGGTAAGATCCCTTGGGAGGAGTGGGAGCAGAGCAGCAGCGAGGCAGCTGGATTCAGCTCCGAGCCAGGCAGCCGGGAACGGTACCTTGTCACAGCTTGGCAGCCGTGAGGATACAGGGATTCAGGGATGCAGGGAGCCACTGGCAGCAAAGCTGAGGATGGTGGTGAAGCTAGAAAGCAGCAGAGCAAACTTCTCTTCTCCAGCCTGCACGGGCAAGAGCTGCAAACACAAATCAAGCTCCAGACCTGCAAAGCTGGCAGAGGTTTTCCTGCGGGAAGATTTTTTTTTCCCCTGCCATGCAATCCTGGTGTTTTTTTTGTGGACTGCAGGGCTGTGGTTGGGGGTCTGCTCTAATTCCTGCTTTTCCCTGCCATGGATGTCTGGGAGGAAAGGTGAGGAGACCCAGCACCCCAGCATTTTGCAAGGAGCAGGAATAAGGAGCAGGTGCTGAGCGGAGCAACACAGAGCTGCTCGTGCTTTTCTCAGGAAAGCAGGTCACGGGGGAGGAGGGGAAGTCATTTCCCAGCTTTGCCACTGCAAATGTGTTTAACCAAAGCCACGCTGGTACCCAAACACTCTGGCAGCCCCTCTGGAGCTCGTGCAAACGGGGATTGCTATCAGAACCTTTTAAAGCCACTTTCTGCTAATGAAAACGGCTTGCAGAGATACAGACTGGTGGAAATCTCTCTACTGCCAGCAATATTTCTTCATTAAGCTTTCTCCTCCCTCCTCCCCATCCTGCCATATCTCGGTGCATCTGGAATCAGAAAGGACAGAGTGTTCCCCCAAAAAACCCAGGCAGTGGACTTGGCTTTTGCTCTATTCTATTCTATTCTATTCTATTCTATTCTATTCTATTCTATTCTATTCTATTCTATTCTATTCTATTCTATTCTATTGTAATCTAATTCTATTCCATCCTATCCCATTCCATTCCATTCCATTCCATTCCATTCCATTCCATTCCATTCC
>JAHLSL010000011.1:1049511-1217132 GCA_025920805.1 Petroica traversi
CCTATCCTATCCTATCCTATCCTATCCTATCCTATCCTATCCTATCCGATCCTATCCTATCCTATCCTATCTTATCCTATCCTATCCTATCCTATTCTATTCTATTATTCCATTCCATTCCATCCCATTCTATTCGATCCCATTCCATTCCAAGATTCCTCCCCTGCCCTGTTCTGGGTGTCTCATTCCAAAATCAGTCTTCAATCTCCCCCCTCACCCTGACCTGTTTCTCTTGGGGGTGAGCACCAAATTCTCTCCTGGGGCTCATCAGTGCAACTTCAATGACTGAAAAAACCCTTGGGCTGTAACACAGCCACGTGTGTGCTTTCCCTGTCCCTGCATTCACACTGAATCTTGGGCATGTCTAAATTACACCTCAAGCATCAAAAATCCCTTCCCTCCAGGTACCTTTGCAGCTGAAGGATAATTTTCCCAACCAGGACCCGAATCCTGCAGTAACATTGGACGCAGGGATTTCCCTGCACTCTCTTTGTGATGTTCCATGTGCAGCGGCTCTGAAGACACCTTTACTTGAAGCTGCCTGGATTTTAGGCATTTGCATCACAGAGTTCTGCCTCCCTCATCACTTCCATTAACCAGTCCCTTGGAACATGTTTTAAATGCCAGGAAACTCTCCAGCACTGTTTTTGATCAATACATAGAATACCAGGTCTGGAAAGGATCTGTCTGAACACAATTCCCAGCAGCAGTCATACACTACTGCACCTCCAATTTGTGCTTGTTCAAAAGATTAAAGGTAAAGATAGCCCAGCTGACAGCCAAAAAAACCTGCAACAGCCCTTTGCCCACACCCCAGCTTTGGATTAGGGGTGAAAAAAATTGTTTGCGTATTGATAATCCCTGGGATAATCCTGTGCAGTGCCCTTGAAGCTGTCAGGAGCCTTGCTGAGCTTTGAAGGATGCTCAGCATTCCTTAAGATTTGACAGATGAGCTCCACGCACCATTAAATAAATAATAACCACAGCTAAAAATGAATAGCATTGTCCTGGATCCCAGCTCCTCTGGGCTCCTTTTCTCCAAGTACAGAGGGAAAAGTTATAACTTTTATTCAGAGCTGTGAGAGAGGGCAGGAGAGCTGAGTTGAGGCTCAGCTCTGCTCCTCCTGGGTGACAGAGGATAAATCCCTCTCTGGATTTCTCCTTCTCCACCTGCAAATGACACAGTTCAGGGTCTGGGGACAGCCCATCACTCATCAGTGCAATTATGACCCTTTCCATTTTTGTCTCTTTGGCTTACTGGTGGTGAATTGGACCCATCACCCAAAAATGAGTGGGACTGATGTGCTTCCCACCCATTTCGCTGCCTGCACTCCATCCTCAACAACGAGAGAAGTTTTCCTCAAACCTGGGAAGTTCGAGATTCTGGCTGGGTCAGGCTTTGGTCCATCCACATAAAATCAGAGAATGATTTGGGTTGGAAGAGATCTGAAAGATCCTCTCATTCCAGCTCCTCTGCCACGGGCAGGGACACCTCCCACTATCCCAGGTTGGTCCAAGCCCCATCCAGCCTGGCCTTGGACATTTCCAGGAATGGGGCAGCCACAGCTTCTCTGGGCAATCTGTGCCAGGGCCTCACCACTCTCACCCTGCCATGCTCCAGCTCTGGTAGAGGGTGAATTTATCCCCTCAGAGACAAGTAGTAAATCCCCTCTTGCCATCCCACCAACATTCCACATATCCATTAAATGCCCTGGAGATGCAGCTCTGGCCTGAAGCAGAAAGGAGCTCCGGGAGATGAACACTCATCTTCCAACTGGTCAGTACTGTAATTGAATTAAAGGATTTGCAAAGCCCTGGAAAGAGCATTGACAAGTCTGAAAATCACTCTGTTCCATGAAATTGGGCTTTCTGACCTTGCTGAATCACTTACTTTTCTGACTGAGGGTTAAAGTGCATCCAAATAAATCTGATGGTCAGGGCACAGAGGATTTGTCCTCTCCAGGAGTTTCGCTCGTCGTCTTCCAGGAGGGCCACTGGGAGAATCTGCTGTACTCCACATCGAGCTGGCTGTCAGAGCAGGCTGGATATTCCAAGGATTTCATAATCCTCTCTGCCGTGGGGCTGAGAGGCCACAGAGAGCTCAGGTGGGATGCACAGGTAGGTGTCTCGTGCCCTCACATGAGCAATCTCATGGTGACGGCTCCTCATCTCCTCATTCCACCTCATGAAGACCAAAATTCATGTAGTGTCACTCAAAACAAAACAAAAACCACGGAGGGAGCTCCTCTGGGTGAGCAGCCTGACCATTAAGCTCACCTTTACACAACCAGTTCTCAGTGATAAATAGGAATGCTTCTTTTTGCTCACCAAAAGGAGCTCCTCGCTCCTGGATTTCCTGACATTTCGAGGAGCTGTCTGATGTTATTTAGCACAGCAGGCTCAGGGAAAACTGAGGCACGGAGCTTACACTGATTTGCTCAGACACACAGAAAGTTCATCATTAGACATCCCAGGCACTGTGGCCTCTTTTTGCTGCTGTTTTAGCAGAACATTTCGTCTTCTAGCACCGTGCACAAGCAGTCAGGTGAAAATGAACACAAGTCCTTTTCTCCTCTTTAAAACAGGGGAAAACTTTCCCCATTCTTATCCAGTGCTGCAGTTCTCCAGCGTTTTCCAGTCCTACCTTATCCAATTTCCTACCAGCCCATCCTGCCTGTCCCTCACCTTTGAGCAATGGCAGGGACTCGAGAGCTCCCTGACCATTTCCCATGGAATCCCATCATGAGAGTGAGGTGCCTGGGACTGGAGTGGACAAAATAGATAAAATTAGATATTAGGGAGGAATTCTTCCATGGGAGGGTGGTGAGGCCCTGGCACAGGTTGCCCAGAGAAGCTGTGGCTGTGCCCCATCCCTGGAAATGTCCTAGGCCGGGTTGGATGGAGCTCGGAGCAACTTGGGATAGTGGAAGGTGTCCCTGCCCATGGCAGAGAGGTTGGAATGAGATGATCTTGAAGGTCCCTCTCTACTCAAACCATTCTCTGATTCTATAATGAAATTTTAGAAATATAAATTTATTTTGGTTGTGGTGGATACTTCTGCGTTTCTGGCTTGGAGTTCATGGATTCATTAAAAAAATGAGGCATTTTAAGAAGTTCATCTGAACTTGCCTCAGCTTTGCAAGGAAGCTGAACAAAGGAACCTGATGAGGAAAAGTGTTCTTGTGTCCTTAACAAAGACATAAAACATCACCTGCTCCATCATCTACCCAGTGCTGATGGTCTGGGCTTTGTCCAACCCTGGCCCTGAGGCATTTGCCTCCCTCAAATCATGCACAGGCTGCTCTGGAGCCAAAATCTCCCAGCAGAGCCAACATTCCAGAGGATTCAGACCTGGCATGATCTGCAGTTTTAGAGACAGAACCACTTGGGAAGTGGTGCTCTGTACCCTCACAGAATTTCTTGTGCTCACCAAGGCAGAATAAAATCAACCCAGCAAAGAAGCAGATGAAGAAAAAGTGACTCCACTCTGAATTTTACACGCAGAGGGTGCAGAACACTCTGCTGGTGCAGCTCTTTGTGTCTCCTCCGTGCACCTGAGCCTACCTGAAGCTGGTTCAGAGCTGCACCCTGATGCCTATTGAGCCACTGGAGTTAGGGACTCCAAAAGCAGGCAGCAGATTTCCCAAAGCTGCCTTTTCCCACCACACTTCAAAGCCTGGAGCTGTGATCCAAAGCTCTCCACCAGCACATGCAGGTGCCTGGGCTGTGTTGTGGCAGCCTGGAGTTCTCTCCTGCAGCCTGGGAAGGAAAGTTGGGTTTCCACCACGAGCCACCCTCAGCAGCCTGGCTTGTCCACGAAGATGGCTCCAGGAGAGCTGGCAGGGATGCAGGCAAGACAAGCCAGCCACAGAACCATGGAGTTGCTGGTTGGAAAAGGACCTCGAGCCCAACTCTTGACCCAGCACTGGCATGTTCACAACTAAACCTCATCCCCAAGTGCCACATCTGTGCATCTTTTAAATCCCTCCAGGGTTGGTGACTCAACCACCACCCTGGGCTGCCTGTTCCAGGGTGTGACCACTCTTCCCATGACAAATTTTCCCTAATATCCAATCTCAACCTCCCCTGGTGTGACTTGAGGCTGTTTCCTCTTGTCCTCTTGCTTGTTACCTGGGAGAGGAGACTGACCCCGACTTTGCTGCCCCCTCCTGCCAGGGCCTTGTGGAGAGCCAGAAAGTCCCTCCTGAGCCTCCTTTTCTCCAGGCTGAGTCCCCCCAGCTCCCTCAGCTGCTCCTGGTGCTTTTTTGGGCTGTTTTGGGGATTTTTTTTTCAGGATACACAGCACAAGCACAGGTGAACACAGAAACCATCCCAAACCTCCTGAGACTCCAGCTCTCACCCTCAGCACTGAGCCAAAGTTGGGAATCACATCACTGAACCCAAAGCCCCTTCCCAGTGGGAGCATCCTCCAGGTGTCAGTGTCTGGCTTCTGCCAGGTCTGTAGAGGGAATTTATTTATCCCACCCACACTCCTGACTCCTTTGCTAGGGAAGCAAGGGAGGATTTGATTCAGAGCCTCTGAATGCTCTGTCCTCTCTCCCCCTTTTGCCTTCTGTCAAAAGCCACTAAACCCTGCTCTGCTGGCAGGCAGGACAAGCCCTGCCTTTTGCTGCTCAGCTTCTCCTGCATCCTGTGCTGGGAAAGGCACTGGGGAACAAGCCAGCACCTGCTTTCCCAATTCCATGGACAATTCTGACCGCTGGGAAGCAGCTCTGCAAAGGCCAAAGGAGAGTAACTCCTTTCCCAAACAGGGATGGACACAGCCCTGTGCTCTGTGCTGACAGAACTGGCCATCTGCGTCCTGCAACACCTGGAATCCAGGTAACAACTCCCAGGAAAAGGTCTCCTTGTAACAAGGGAGGTGTCTGGAAAAAACAACCCCGTGGAAGATGTTCTTTGTACTTCCAGCAGCTCCAGAGCCCAGGCTGAGCAGGGATAAACCTTCAGGCTCCGGAGGTGAGACTGGGTTTCACTGCATGGCCCTGTTTTGTCTGCTCTCATCCAGGGCTGAAAAAAAGGCTCCTGGGACCACAATTCCATCTGCCTGGATGCACATTGAGAGTGCAGTCAGACAGGCTGAATTAAGGGACACTTTTAACTGGGTTTAACACAGGGGAACTAATGGGAATATTCAGATTAACCTCCCTGCACGCCCCTGTGTAGGCAGGCTTTGCAAGCACAGTGCTTTCTTCCTGACATCCCCTCTGTGCATCCACAGGGGCAGCTGGGAAAGGCAGGATTTGCAGCTGATGATGTGGGGAATTAAAGGTTAAGGGCAATGGAGCTGGAATGGGGGGGACTGACAAACTGGGATCATATGAAGGGCAGTGTTTCTCCCCCACATTTGGGGTGTTGCAGTAAAAATATGTATTGTATATAATTAATAAATATTTAATATATAAGAAGCCATTAATAGGTCCAAAGGGGAGAGCAGTGCCCTGATTTCTCACAGGGTTCTGGGGTTTTAACAGGTCAAAGGAGGTGATTCTGTCCCTCTGCTCTGCTCCTGTGAGACCCTTCCTGGGCTGTGTCCAGCTCTGGGGTCTCCAGCATCAGAAGAATTGGAGAGATTCCAGAGGAGACCACAAAGATGATCAGGGATGGAGCCCCTCTGCTCTAGAGCCAGGCTGGGAGAGCTGGGGGTGTTCCGTGTGGAAAAAAAGAAGGATTCAAGGCCCTTCCAGTGCCTAAAGGGGCTCCAAAAGAGCTGGGGAGGGACTATGGATGAGGGATGGGGTGACAGGAAAAGGGGGATGGATTTAAGCTGAAGAAGGGTAGATTTAGATTGGATATTTGGAAGAAATTCTTCTCTATGAGGGTGGGGAGGCCCTGGCACAGTTTTCCCAGAGAAGCTGTGGCTGCCCCATTCCTGGAAGTGTCAATGTTGGATGAGGTTTGGAGCAACCTGGGACAGTGGGAGGTGTCCCTGGCAGGGGGTTGGAACTTGATGATCTCCCAACCCAAACCATTCTGTGACTCTGTGAAGTGTCTGTGTCCGGGGAATCATTCATCTCTGCCAGCTCAGACAGGCTGTGACTGCCTGATCTACAGCTCTGGCAGGCTCATTAATGAGCTGGGTGACAGACAGGGGGAAAGAGAAGCTGCTGCTCGACTTTGGAAAGCTTTTCTTCAAAAGACAGGCACTGGGAGATGGATTAACTGGTGTGGTGGGCAAAATGATTCCATGGGATGTTAGAGGCAAGGGAACTCCTGTGTGACACTTTGCTGGTGGTGGGGAGTGGAGGAAAAAAGAGAGCTGTAAATGCCCTCCAAAGGGAATCCGACCAGCAAGGCTGGGATCACAAAAACCCAAAAAGCACAGGAAAGAAAAGTTAATGCCCTCTCTTTCAACAAGTGGGGTGAAGCCCATGGAGCTGCTCCTTTTGCTGCTTTGCAAGGACTTCCCTGTAATCCTGTAGGACATGCAGGCAGGAATTCAGACAGCTTTGGGTTCTGCAGATTAGACATTGGATAAATGTCTAAATTCCCAAAAAACGGGAATTTCAGGCAAAGCAGCTGCACTTCATGGGGTGGCTGGGCCATAAACACCTAAGAGTACAATTACCCTATGAAAAAATTATATAAACAATTCCTCCTTCTAGGATATTTGGGGGCTCCTCTGGGTTGTTCCAGACAAAGCAAACAAACAAAAGCACCCCAAAAAAACTTTCTCTGACACCACAAAACTCTCCCTGTGGTTTGTGGCTCTGTGTGACCACCTCCAGGACCAACCCACACCCTACTCAAACAGTTCCTGTCTGGAAAAAAAAACCATGAGCAGGACTGTCTTCAGCCTCTGGGAGCTGTATTTTAGGACAGCACGAGTTTCCAGGTGGTTTCACCTCACCCCAGAGCTGAGGCAGTGTTTGTTTTGTTCTCTAAGCCTCACCTTGCTCTCACAGATCACCTTCCTGAACAGCCAGGTTTGCATTTCCTAAGTCAGGTAGGTGAAAGGCTTTAATTACTGGAACAGATGATCCCTCCCAAGGGAAGCCGAGGGCGTCCTTGAATTAAAACCACAGATTCCCGAGGCGCTTTCTCTTCCAAGAGCAGAAAAGCTTTCATGCAAATATTTTGGAAGCTTTGGAAAGGCCTCTTAAGAACAGTTATTGTAATGCCTGGTTATTACAATGCTCAGTTATTTTAATGAGACAGAGGAGCAGAGGAGTTGCTTGATGGAGCCAGGCGTTCCCTGTGGAATAAGAGTTCTCCTGGCAATGCAGAGCTGCTGGATCTCACTCTTTGTGTGTCTGGGGTTGGATTTCACACCTGTATGGCCTGATTTTCTCTCCCTGCACCTCAGCTGGCTCGGTCCCTGCTGTCACCTAGGAGGGGACAATTAGTGCTCACCTGTGGGATCCTCATCTCATATTACCTCTCCAGAGACTTCATAGGATCACAGAATGGTTTGGGATGGAAGGAACTTTAAATATCTTCTCATTCCAACCCCCTACTACAGGTAGGGACAGCTTTCTCTGTCCCAGGTTGCTCCAAGCCCTGTCCAGCCTGGCCTTGAACCTTCCAGGGATGGGGCAGCCACAGCTTCTCTGGTCATCCCAGTCTCCAGTGCTGCAACACCACCCTCACAGTAAATAATTTCTTCCTAATACTCAATCCAAACCTACTTTATTTCACTTTAAAGCCATTCCCCCTTGTCCCATCCATGCCACAGCCATCCCACACTTTGTGGTTTGTGACTGTCCCTTTCCATCTCACACAGTTCTCATTTACCTGATCCCACACCCAAACACAGCTTTGATGGCCTGAGCCCAGACTCATCATGAGCCCAGGCAGTGGAACTGCTCTGTAACATTAAATAGCTCCACACCTTCCTCTGCAGCCACAGAACCATGGAATTGTTCAGGCTGGAAAGGATCATTTCTTCACCCATCACTGCCTTGCTCACCACTAAACCTCATCCCCAAGTGCCACATCCTCACATTTCTTGGACACCTCACCACTTCCAAAGCCTGACCACCTTCCCAGTGAAGAATTTTTTCCTAATATCCAAACTAAACCTCCAGTGGTGCATCTTGAGGCCATTTCCTCTTGTTCTGTCACTAGTCACCTGGGAGAGGAGACTGACTCCAAGCTCATTAAAACATCCTTTCAGGGAGCTGTAAAGACACATGAAGTGTCACCACCAATAACAAATCATGGCTCTGTGTCCCTGTACCCATTGCCAAACAAAATTCCTGTCATTCACCGGAGCAAGGCAGGTGAGAAATACAACCCTGGTGATGCACAAGAACATGAGCACACATCCATGGCAATATTTATCAACTCCTCTCCTGTCCCAGCAGGACAAAGAGGGAGCAGGAGACCAGATTCTGCCTGGGTTTTCACTTCATCAGGGCTAAGCAGCCAATAATTAGTCCAGATGAATACCCTTGGAGGAGAGCCAGAGAATCCCAAATCATTCTCTGATTTCAACTTTCAATTTACCCAGCCTGTGCTAAGCTCATTAATCACACTTGCAGCACCCAACACAACAGAAATTAGTCCCTGATCTTCTCCCCTCTTATTTTATGCCATGAGGAGTTGGGGACAAGGGGAAGAGAAAAGAGAGGCAGAGGTGCCACCCACGAATCTTGCAGTCACTCAAAGGGGCTGGGATTAATAAATCAAAAACCCATTGTTAATAGTACAAGCTTAAATATCCATCTAAATGCAAATGAATGAACACTCAAGAGTTCTTCCTTTTGTTTTTTTTTTTAATTTCCAAGGGCTCTGTCAGACAGCTCCATCTTTGAGGAAGCACATGGTCACCAGATAATTGTCTGCTCTCACTGCAGTTTTACAGACCAACCCTTCACGGCCCATGGATTTTAAGCGGCCTTTTAAGAGGTTCTGGCATGCTCTGGATGGGATTGGAAGCTCAGCTGGCTGCAGGAACAGGCAGGAGCTCTCATGGGAGGATTGCTCCAGGTTTCCTGCCTCTATACCTGCTCAGACACAGGAGGCAAGGGGTTAAATCCAGAGGCTGGGACACTGAAATCAGGTGGAATTTGGGTGATCACTCAGATGGGTGACTGTGAGTGTGGGGAAGTTCCTCCTGGCCACCCATCCTTGGAGCAGGAACATGGAGAGCGACAAAAGAGGAATATTAAGGGGTCTCAGTGTCTTTTGAGCAAGTGACACCAGGACAGGCTGGCTTGGGCTGCACAGGGAATGCAGCAGGGTGGAGAACAAGCAGGGGAATGAAGCTGTAAATCCATTAAATTGGTCAGAAATGATTTCACAGAATCACAGAAATGTTTGTCTTGGAAGGGGCCTCCAAAAACATTTAATTCCAACCCCCCTGCCATGGGCAGGGACACTTTCTCCTAGACCAGGTTACTCAAAGCCTCATCCAACCTGATCCTGAACACTTCCAGGGATGGGGCATCCTTAGTTTCACCCATTTGCACAACCACCTTATGGGACTGATTGGTGGGAAAACCTCCCGTTCATAGGGAGAAGTGGAAAGAAGGAAAAGACGGGAGCAAAGAGGGGAATCACAAAAAAGTCTGGCACAGATTCACCAGTCAGGAACTCTACCACATACCAGGCAACAAGTTCGGGGTGCAGCCTGAAAGTTCTTGTTCCAAGCAGGAAACAATTGCCAAAAATTATGATTTAAACCGCTTGAACAGCTTGAGAGTGCTGTTCAAGTTGGAGGTGAGCAGTCAGGACTGGGGAACAGGGTTTGCATAATTTGCCTTTCATTAGACTTTCCCAGGAGGCAGCAGTGGTAGCAAATCAGCTTTAAAATGTTGTGCAAATCAGCTTTTAAAATATTGCACAAACAGCTTGGCAGCTCCCCCAGAGCTCACTGGATCAGCTCGGAGTTTTGGAACATCGTCCCAGCAGAAATCTGCTGACATCGGGACCTGGGGCTTTTCAGCTGCTCAAGATTGTAAATGTTGGTTGCAAACATTTGCAGGTGTGCACCACCCACCCCCCCAAAAAAAAAAAAACCACCCCAAAACATGGGGAGAGTGAAGGCTCAGCAGCAACATCTGCACAACCAATCTGCTGGGGGGTCGGAATCCATCCTTGAAAACCAAACCGCGCCAAGAAATTTCCTGCTCAGCTGTTGACTCTCGTTCTTTGGTGCTACAAGGATGCAGGGGTGAAAGGCTGAAAGGAATCCCAACGTCCTGCACTCCCACAGGGACAACAGGCAGCCCAAGAAGCTGCTGGGCCTGGGGAGGAAGAGTGTGGCCTGGTCCAGGGGGGTGGAATGAGATGATCTTTAGGATCCCTTCCAGCCCAAACCATTCTGTAGGACGAGGCAGAGTTGATGATGCTGGACTGGGCACTGCTTTGCCTCAGGGTCAGAAATGGCATCCAGAGCTCTCAGTCCGTGCTCAGCACTGGGAAACCTTCACCTGTGTCCTACCAGGCACATCCCAGTGCCAGCTCTGACAGATTCCTGTCCCCACCCTGAACGGCACTCCTGTCCCTCAGATCCAGCCACATCCAAACTGGATTTTGCTCTTTTCATGCTCAGGCTGCAGCTAATTGAATCCAGGTCTGATTCATCTCCCTGTTCCTGGGCACAGCCCTCTCTCTGCTTTTGGACAGCCAAAAGCAATGGGATGGAGTGCAGATCAAAAGGGGCAATGGTTCCAACTCCTGCCTTGACTTGCCAAAAACTGGGTTGGTGTACAAGTGCTTTAATTCCATTTCAGCATGGAGAAACAACAGCTTTAGCAGAGCAGGCCAGCTCCTGAACCTACCCACAAATCCAACTCTCAGTGCTGACCCACACACTCTTTGGCTCACTGAAAATATTATAAAATCCCCTTTTATTAATTTCTTAAAAGTCCACCTGCATCTCAACCATCTTCTAATGCTGGAGCAATTTTCAGTAGAAGCCAGAGGGACCAGTTCTGCCCTGGGCTAAAACACAGGCGTGATTCCACAAGCAGGGAGACCCTCTGGTTCTTCAGCTTTGCTTTGGATCCACTCAGAGATGCCAAATTAATCCCAGACCAACAAGAACCGAGCTGAGTGTAAATACATCGCCTGCCTCTGTGTGCATATGCTACTTAATGGAGCATAAAAGGACAAGAATGGAATCATTTTTCAGATGCTGCTGGTAATAATAATAAATAATAATAATAAATGCAGGGGCATGTGCCAAATGTCTGAGATCTCAAGGAGAGGAGCTGACTGCAAGCAGAAAAGGAGCCAGGTCGGTCCTCAAACTGAGATGCAAAAGTCAGTGAAGTAAAACCACCATTAAATCAAACACTTCGTATCCTTGTCAAGTTCACTCAGGATTTAAGACCTCACTTTCAGAGTACAATTTTTTTCTTTTTCTTTTTTTTCTTTCTAAGATGCACATTCTTTGACAACTACTCCCCATATGGGATTTATGGTCCTAACTCTTCCTGGTAACTTGGGATTGCTTTTTTTTTTCCCTGCTGGCCACAGTCACATCGCTCAAACCCTCCTGAACAGCACCAGTCACTGCTGGAATTCTGGCAAAAATCATTTTGTTATATCACAACAGAATTATATGAAGTTCATATCACCTGGACTTCACCTCCACAGGCCATATTTGCAACTGATTTTTTTTTACTCTCCTTATGGAGCACGATTTGGGGGGTGAGCAATGCAGAGAGCCAAGCCCTGCTTTGCTGAGCTCAGTCTGAGAAATTCCACAGTCCTGGGTCCCAGTTCATGCATCCTTTATGTGGAAAAATCCAAAATAGCACAAAAAAGACAGCTCAGAGAGCAGCAGTGCACGTGTGAAGGAAAAAGCACTCCCCACCAGGGCAAGGAAAATACTGAGTAGAGAGAGCAAGAACTGACCCATCACTGCTAAAACCCAAAGATAGCAAACAGACCTGTGAGAGTAAAGGGAAACCCACAGAACTCACCCATCATTTTCATCCCACAGGATGCAGGTCTGGTTGGTGGTTCCCTGCCAGGAGACAAGAAAGGAAAAATGGAAACAAATCAGTGTCACGCTGTTTGCGGAGTATCTGGACTGGAATGAAAAGTGTGGGGTCTGTAAAACACCTTTCACTGCTGTAAGGGAGGGGTGTCTGGAATACACCAGATGAGCTGTCATGGATCACAAATCCTTCAAATGGTTTTTGCCACCCTGGGATTGAAAAACCAGACTAAAACGTGCCCTGGTTTGTTCTGCATCACAACCACTGCAGAGGGATTTGACTCTGCCTCTCTCCTGACTCAACCTATGGATATTCCTCCTTATCCCTCCTCTCACACAGAATCCTTTTGCTGCTCCCTTCTGGAAAGTGGATCAAATACAGCCTCTGCTTTTGTGGGACAAAACCACAGCCCTGCAGGAGGGAGTCAGGTGTGTCCAAAGCCCCCCTGGAAGAGGTTCTGACTCTGACTCCATCTGCCTGAGACAGCTTTGGAAAATCCCTCCAGGAGAGCCCAAAGACACGACAGATCTTAATGTTCATGTTGTAGAGCCTCAGGAGGACATCTGATCTCCACAACAAGGATGGGCCTTGGGGTATGTAAACGTCCATCCCATAAATCTGCTTAGGGTTGAGAAGAGGAACCTGGAGGGAACTTTTGCCTGCCTTGGGCAGCATTGAGGACAACAGCAATATTCCAGAATTAACGGGAACAACCTTTCCCCCTGCATTTCCCTCCTCGAGGAAGACCATTGCTACATCAAGTTATTTTAATGAGTGCACAATTATTCCCCTGTGATGATGCCCACAATGAGATGGCTTGAACTGGGGACAAGCATGGCTGTGTTCCCTGAGCCAGCAGTGTTACACTCCTGCTGCTCTGGTTTTTGGGAATATTGAAGGGCCCTGCACCAGCAAAGAGATGTCAGGAGCCCATCAAAACCACCTCCTTCCCTTGCACCAGCACATTCCTGCCCTGAAGCAGCAAACACAGCCATGGGAGGGGGAAGGTGCCCAGGAGCCACTTACGTTGTACAGGTGGGAGAATTCGATTTCCAGAGGGGTGAGCAGGGACCGAGGGAATGGCTTGACAGTCACGGAGATGACTTTGGAGTTCAGAACGGTGCTGTTCCTGGGGAGGAGAGGGGAAAGAGAGGTTTCAGAGGGATTTTTGTGGAGCAGGGAGCCCCATTGCAGCCTTCAGGGTTTAGTGTACTCAGTGCAGAAGGGTTTGACCCCATTATTGTAAAACACCCCCAAAGACATTTGCTGCTGCTGGACCCCATCTTCTGCCCTCTGGGCTTGCCTCACAGCCAATCCACACCTATCCCTCCAAAATCAAACCATTTTGTGAGCCTTATCAACCCCTAAAGCAACTGGACTTAGAGTCTGTACCTCTCCCAGAAATAAAATATTCCTGGGCTCATTTTCTGTCTCTACCACGAGGGGACAGAACTCATTTGGACTACAGTGACCCTTGCGGGTCCCTTCCACCTCAGAATATTCCATGATTACATGTGCTTTCCGAAATAAAAATCCTGATTTGCCTCTCCAAGGCTGGCTTAATCTGCAAGGCAGTGAGGCTTGGTTGCTTATCCATGGGGCAGCACATGATCCTGGCTGGAGGCACTGGTGTGTACCTGCATTCCCTGAGGACCAAAGGCAAATGGAAAAAGGCCAAGCCTTTCATGTAGATGTCTAAATGTCTGTGCCCAGACAAATATTGTAATAAATCCGGCAGCTCTGGGACATTTGGCTCTTGGGAGGGGCAATAAGTGAGGAGACCTCTCCCATTCCTGGAAAGCCAAACTTTTTTAAGGCACTTCCCTGGACACTGAACATGTAAATATACAGAGTTTCCTCACTTTTCTGCAGTTTATTGGTGTTTAAATAAGCAAAAGGTCTCCACAAGCAGCAGCTGAAAGCGCTGCCATGAAGGAATTGGTAGTGGTGGTAGATCCAGATCAGGCTGCTTGCAGACCCTGTGACATCCATGGGCAAAGGAAACCCTTCCTTATCCAAATCTTCACAAACCAGCAGGTACTGATAAAATATTTCACTTTTCTCACTGGGTATTGGGGGTATCTTGTAAGAAAATTATTAGGTGGAAAAGATTTTTGCCTTGCTTTACAGCAGCTAAAAAATTTGGTTTAAAGGAAAAAGAAGAAGAAAAAAAAATATTTGGAGTTGTCCATGGATGTGAAAGTGGGTGCTCAAGGATGCTCAAAAAACCATTGTTCCACCAACACTAGAGGGAACAACAACACTGATTAAACAGGGAAAGAAAAAAAAAACCAAATATATATCCTTTCCTTAGAAAATAAATGGAAAAACTAAAGAAGAAAAAGAAGAAAAAAAGAATGAAGTGACAAAGCCCAACAAAGGAAAAAGTAAGGGAGTAAATCAATGGGAGCAGGCAGCTGTAAGAAGCTAAAAATGGGATGTGCTGAAAGGTGACCACCAGTGCATGTCTTCATTAGAGGCTGTGTCTGTGAGGGTCAGTCCTCGGGTCAGTGCTGCTGGATATCCGCATGAGCAGTGGGAATGACACCGAAACCTCCTTGTGGAGGCTGAGGAGCAGGTGAGAATCAATGCAGCAAGCACAAACAGAAAGGGAATCTGATTTTTCAGCCTGGCGAGTCATTGAAACTCAGAAGTCACTGCTGTGCAGACCGTGAAGGGTGATCAGTGGCCAAGAAACCACAGCTCAACCAGAAGTCGAAGGAGGCTTATAAAAAAACACAGAGAGCAACTTTTTACATGGGTGAATAATGCCAGTACAAGGGGGAAGGGTCTTAAACTAAAAGCGGAGAGGTTTGGATTACATTTTGAGAAGAAATTCTTTGCTCAGAGGGGGGGGAGGCCCTGGCACAGGTTTCCCAGAGAAGCTGTGGCTGCCCTATCCCTGGAAGTGTCCAAGACCAGGTTGGACAGGGTTTGGAGCAACCTGGGATAGGGGGAGATGTCCCTGCCCATGGCAGGGGGTTGGATTAGGATGATCCTCAAGGTCTCTTCCACTGAGATGAAGCAAAAAACTTCTGTCTGTCCCCTCCTTGTGTGGATTCCACTGTGCTGTTGGGTTCAGCTTCACTTTGAGATGGGGAAACAGCAAAGGGAGTTCAAAGCAGAGACAAAAAATAATCCAGGTGTGGGAAAAACAAACAAAAAGCTCTCTGTTGGAAGGCTTGTCTGACAGTTCCTCGCACGTGGGGGGCTTTTCAGTCACCCACCCGAAGGCCCAGTGCCTGGAAGTGAAAGGCAGACAAATTCAGCCTTAGAAAGAGAGGCAGGCTCCTCGAAGAGGAGGTAATTAAGCAGCTGAGCAGCTTGTCGGGGGTGGAGAAGGACTCAGTGTCACGGGGAATCTTTCAGGAGGAAGATGAGTCGCTTTTCCTATGAGCAAAATGCAGTCCAGCTTCTGGGAAGAAAACAAAACACATGAAGATCGGGATTGAGCAGGAGCTCAGAGCTCCGAGGGCTCCTGAGTGGCCACCAAGGGTGTGCAAAGAGCTGTGAGCACAGTGCTGGGTACATGGGGAGAAGCAGGCTGGCGGCTCTCTGCTGTCCATGTCCTCTGCAGCACAGTCCAGCTGGGACCAAGCGCCTCTCTCACCTCCCCGGCTTGGAAAATCAGCTTTTGTGTGCAGCCCATCCCAATTGTCACAGCTGCCAAGATCTGCTGGGCTCTCTGGATCCAAGGGGACAGAGTAATGTGTGACTCAGAGACGGAATTGCTGCTTGGGGGAGGTAAATTGGGACAATTAGGAACAACTCAGCTGGTGCTGTTTGCTGAGTTAAATCTACTTTTTTTTTTTTCTCTCCTTGGAAAAATCACTCTGCATTGAATCAGAGTGGTCCAATCCAGGGTTGGAGTTCGTATTCCTTACGTGTCCCCAGGAACAGCTGCTCTCCTCAGTGGTCAGAAATATTTTTTACCCGTAGGCAGTTGTGTGGTTATTTAACAGCATTCTCCTTTTTAATGCTGTGTCCATTTGCTCAGCACTGAAGTAAGAGTTGCTTTACGGCTGCTGCTGCTTTCATTTCTCTTTATCTTTTTTTCCTTTGACTCTCCACAGGTGATTCAAGACCCGAGATTTTTTTTTAAGAGGGATTGTCCTTTAATTAAGGAACATCTTAAATCAGCTCTCCTGTGGGAATAGTGTACGGAGGCTGTGGCTGTCGCAGCTGCTGGTTATCAGAGCTCATTCCCTGCTTGGCCAGAGGAAGCTGAAATACCGCTGGATCATTTGAGCCAATGATGTTTATTGCCCTTCTGATCTAATTCCCACTGCTGTAATGGAAGATATTACAGAATACAGTTGGCTGACTTGCTAATTCCTCTCTGCACTCACTCGGAGCTCTTTTGCCATTGCCAGTGCTAAATCTGGAGGTATTTAAATGATTATCGGTGAGGAGAGATGCCCTGGTGTTTATGGTAAATGGGCTCACGCTAATCAGTGCAGAACAGATTTAGAAGGTGCCTTAGGATGCTTAATTTACTGCCTCAGTACCAGTCTCGGGGAAGGAAAAAAAAAAAAAAGAGCAAGAGGAAAAGGGAGAAGAGCGAAGGAAAGGGAAGGGAGTGCTGAACACAAAAGCTTTGGTGCCCCAGGCAGTTTGTAGCGCTGGGAACACGGCAGACATGGGCAGCCAGGCGTGCTCTGCTCCCCTCTCTCCTCCCCGAGCCTGTCTTCTGCCGTGCTGCTCTCCAGGGCTCAGCATGGCTGGCAGCTCGGGCAGATCAGGGCAGCTGAGCATCCCCCGTCTGTCAGGGTTACCAAAATCACTCCTGATGAGGAGGGCAGGGTGAGGTTCTGTTCCTGGAGGGCAAAGGGTGGCAGGGAAGAATGAGGCAGCAGCACTGAGCCTCCTCCCCTCGTCTCTGGGGTGCTGCAGTTGGATTGGGAAAACATTCCTGCTCCTCCTTATGTATGAGCCTGGCAACACCTGAACACGGGGGTCAAAACATTTCCCACTGCAGGTCAAAATCTGCTTCATTGCACCCAGTGATCTCTACTTTGCCCTGGAGGACCAGGGCTGCAGCCAGAGGGATCATCCTGTGATTCCCCAGCTGCTCCCCCTCTCCAGGCAGCCCCTCTTACCTCTGCAGGGAGAGGATGTTGCCCACGTTCCGGTACAGCACGGTCCCAACCACGAAGACGGAGGAGTCGTCCGACACTGCAGGACACCAGAGGAGAGGGAAGGAGACAACAGCACTGAGATAATAGGGGTGGCAGCTGTCCCCAGGGGACACCCAGGGGCAGGATTTGGCCTCTGGAGGAGCCTGGCCAATGCCAGCATCACTGCTGTCACCACAGGGAGGGCTCAGCACCTTTGGTGCTACCCGGTATCCCAGATTTCCACCTTCACCAAGGCTCACCCCTCCCAATGGTGCTCCCCCATTCAGAAACCCCCAAAACCCCTAAAAGCACCCCAGTAGACAAATCTGCATGGGAAAAGGTCTATTGCAGCTACCCCGAGGCCTTTGGAGCCATCCTCAGCTATCAGGCCATCAGGGAGAAGAGCCGCGCTCAAGCCGACAAGGGCAGCGGGAAGGGGAGCAGTCCCACTGCGCCTGCTCTGACCCCAAAACTCATGTGCTGCCTCTGGGGGCTGCAGCAGATCCAGATGAGCCTCTGAATCATCTCTGTGACCTCTGGGCACGTCACTTGACCCCCTTCTCCTTCTCCTCTTATTTGTCCTCCTCTGCTGCCTCATGGTGCCCAGCTGCGAAAAGCCAGAACTTTCCTTGATAAACCACGAGCAGCAGAGGCAGCCACAGGGATGGATTTTCAGGGGGAGAAAAAGGAAGTGGCTGGGTGGGAATAAGTGCTGAAAAATCCTGGGAAAGCACCAGGTGAGGCTTCTCTGACGTCTTGTACTGAGGTGGAGCTGACAGTGTGTCTGCTCCATCTCTGCAGGACAGGCACAGTTCTGCATGTCCGTCTTTCTTATCATCAAATTGGGATATCTGGTGAGCACATAACTGGGAGAGACTGACAGACAGGCTCTCAGAGCAATTGTGTCACCCAACTGCATAAATCTGTGTTGGCCCATCAAAATTGACTGTTCAAAGTCAGCTCCCAGCAGTGAGGGGGTTTGGATCTGGTCTCATGGAGCTGCCTGTCTTCAGCACTTTTCTCAGGACAGCAACTCCTGTTCCCTGCAGCTAGAGAAAAGTGAGGATCCAAACGAATACTGCTGGAATCACTGAGTAAACCCTCAAAAACTACACCACCAGCAGAAGATACTGAATAAAACAAAAGCAGAAGAGCCCTAGGAAGTACTCAGGAAACCATGGAGATGTGAGCACCGATGGGAATTTGTTTCCTCAGGGTGGATGTCACCTTTTGTTTGCTCAGTCGCTGCAGCTCAGGGGCCCTGGAGCAGCTCTGTATGAGGATACTTCCAACAAAGGTCTTTTGTAGAAACAGCCCAGTCTCCAGCCTCTGTCCCAAGGATGGGGGAGCCAGCAGCCCTCAAAGCCATGAGTGCCAAAAGTAAATCCCATCATTTCCCAGCAATCAGCCCAATTTAGGCTGCTGCTTTTGAGAACTCAGAGCTCCATCCTGCCAAACGTTGTCTCGGCCAAAATATGAGCACCTTGAGTGTGTTGGTTCCTGGGACTCCCATCCATCAGATCATCCCAGAAAGTTCCAGGTTTGCTTCCAGATCTGGCAGTGAGGCCAGCTTGGCTGAGGCACCACCTCCATGCCGGGGCTCATATCCATGCCCTGATGTGGAGCCTCAGTGAAAAATGCCCCCAAATTGCATCTCTAGGGGCAGGAAATTTTACACAAAGGCCATAAAACCCCCATATCTATCAAATCTTGTCCAAGCAGCAGACTCAGAGCCACCAGCTTCTCAACTTGACCTACTGACTCCCAGCCAGTCACCCTCAGATGGCTCTAACAGGTCTTGGGTGGCACCTAAAGCGTTGTTTGCCAATTTTTCCTGCTTCTTTAGGGAAAGATAAACATCCACACCCAGGCTGCCCCTGAGCTTTTGTGTGGAGTTTGGGCTGAACTCTTTGTCAGGCCCCATTTTAAAGCCTTGTTTGCACTCATCAATGCTTTGATGTCCAAACATTTATGAGCAAATCCAGCTGGGCTGGAAGGGGGTTTGAAGACCAGGCAAAGGGAAGGAAACACTTTCAGAAAATGAAGGAGAAAATTTGTGTTGGCTGTGCTGCCTACCTGAGAGCCCTGAGGACAGGATGCTCTTGGAGACAGTGACCTTGTCCTCTGAGTTCTTGGCCCAGTCCACCATTCCCCTCCAGCCTTTCATGGGGAAGGTGATGTCGGTTGCTGCATTTGCAGGCAGTTTGTGAATGCCGAGGACTGGGGAGAAGCAAGAAATAAAACCAGTGAGTGAAACCAGCTTCAGTGAATTCCACACATGCTCAAGAAAACATGGGAAGCAAGAGTGGAAAATCAGATAGAATGGATCTTGGGAGCCACAGGGGTGATGTCTTTGCATGAAAGATGTCACCAGGGCTCGTACTTTGCTGAAAGGCCCCTCCCTGCATTAAACCTGGCAGAAGAGAGGTCAGTCTACTCCAGCACCTTATCTCCAGGAGCAGCCAGCACCAGCTGATAAGACATCTCTTGGTTTGTCCTCCCAGCAACCAGCAGGACTTCCTTAGCTCCTGGCTGCATCCGGATCATCAACTTTAACAGCCACCAATGGACATCTCTTTTCTGCATTTTCCTAATCCCATCATGAACCCATCTGTGCTTTTTGGCTTCTGCAGCCTCCTCTGGCAACGAGTTCCACGCTGCGATTGTGCGCGCAGCATCAATCAAACACTGCCTGCTGTTTCCTCACTGCCTCCATTGGCTGCTGGGCTGTTCTTGTGTTCAAAAAAATAACAGAAAGAGTCTAATTCTGCCCAGTTCATCATCTGTTCTCCATTCTGTAGATATCTCTCAGTGGATGTCTCTTCTTCCTCATGAAATCCCAACTTCTTTGGAGAAAAGCCACCTCATATTTATGTCTGTCCATGTCTTCCCCCAGACCTTTTAACATCCCACCGCCTGCTGCCTCCCCTCCTTCCTGCCCTCCCCACAGCCCTGGTTATCCACATTGCACAGTAATTAACAGCTTTTGGGGGTCTCTCCCCGACGTGGGAGTGCAAATGAACTCACCCAGATTGTCCGTGACTTGGTAGGAATCCCGGAAATCTTTCATGCGGAAGCCAATGACATCAATGAAATCCTCCACGAGCCTGAACAGCTCCTTGGCGTTTGGCCCTATCTGCAAAGAGAGGCAGAATTTTGAGTGGATCAGATCCTAACGAGAGCAGCGGGAGCAAAGGTTTCTGCCCTCATACATGGACTGGGAGCATATGCTCGGTATAATGGAGTGTTACGGAGCTTTGGGGAAGGAGGGACTGAGAAATCCTAAGAGGAAGCCAAGAAAGAGAAAAAAAAAGGGGCAAAAAATGATTATGTGACACTCAGATTGATAAAACTTCTGTCAAAGGGCAAGATTTTACAGCAAAGGGTAATATCTGGAGAAGAGAATAACCTACCCATCTCCTTTCATAAAACCATAAAAATACAGAATGGTTTGGGTTGGAAGGGACCTTAAAGATCATCTAATTCCAACTCCCTCTGTTGAAAGCAACCACACCAAAGGATAATTGTGTTCTAATGTCGCTTCCCAGGCAGCCTGATTTTCTCCTTTCCTGTTTTGTTGTCAGGATTTCACTCTCTGAGTCATCAAGTTCTTGGTCCTGGGCTGTCCTGGAGTTTCTCTGCCTCTTATTTCTTCCCTGTTTTTTCCTCATTGATAAAGACACTGGCAGTGACTCGTTGTTACCTGTACTTTGCCAACTTAAGACAGGGCTGTTAAACAATAACAACTTTTCCACTGACAGATTCCATAAAACATGATCCACTTCAAACGAGCTGTGCTGACTACTGGTCTTCTCCTCAAAGCCCATTTGCCCACAGGGGCTTAGAAAACACCACGAGAGGCTGAAGAAAATCAGTTCAGCTCCTCTTCTTTTCCTTTTCCATGACTTTCACAGCATTTTCATTTCCTCATCATAATCCAGACATTCTGAGGTGGCAGAGCAGAGCTGAATGGACTGCTGGGGACTAACAGGATGAGAAGGGGGCAGGAGGAAGGCTCGGCCATGGAGAGGGTGGGCAAGAAGCACAGGGGTGGCCATGCATGTCTTTCTCTCTCTGTCTCTATCCAAGGAATCTTGATAAGACTAAAACTGTCTCAGGATGAGATTAAAAAGCCCTGCCAGTACAGCAGGTGTGCACAGAAGGAGGAGAACTGAGTGAGGATGCTATTTTTAGCTGCACACTTTTATATTCCATTACAGATTGAAATCACAAGGTCAAACCAAACACAGGCTACACTGGATGTTGTATTTTAGGTTTTATCATATAACGGTCGACAAAGGCTCTTCAAAAAATCGTTGTAGCCCTTCTCTGAATACCTTTATGGGTTGTTTAATTTTTATTTTCCTTGAACAACATTTTTCTGCCTGGGGTGCCACAAGGCATTGGGATGTGAGACTGCAATGAAGTTTGGTTTATTTTTAACTAGCAAATTTCAAGCCAAAGTCTTTGTTTTAAAATAATTGGTTGATCTCATGAAATGCAAGGTGTGATTTTGGTCCAGCAGCTTTGAGGGAGAATCACAGAGGCTGCTGAAACCTCTGCCGGCATCCTGTTCACAGAGATTTCTGTGTCCTAAGGTCGTGGTGCTGGGCTGTCATCTCAATTCCCACTAAAATGCACACCAGGAAAACATTCTCCACGTGACATTCCCAATCCTTGTGTAGGTCATGGTGACGCTGGGCTGAGCCTGCCCGGAGATGCAGAGAGCAGATTGCACAGGGAAAGCCACCAGGAACAAAGTGCCACGCAGAACAAGCTGTTTTTAAGGGGATCAACAGGGTTTCCCTGTTGTCATGACAACTTGACAGTCTCCTCTTCTCCATGCTGAAATACCTGCATGCACCTGGAGGCTTGAGACCAAGTATTTGGGCACAGAAACACAGAATCAGGATATAGTTTAGTTTGGAAGGGACCTCGGAGGCCATCTGGTCCAACCCACTTGCTCAAGCATGGCCAGGACCATGTCCAGGTTCTCTGCCCCACCCAGAGTCAGACCATGTCACCCTTATCCAAATCCAACAGGAAAGCACAAGATATCCGAGAGAAGAGAGAACAAGGCTGCTCAGATCTTGAGAGAGTTGCTGTTGTATGAAGGAAATATTTCCACGTACATGTCTCATATTCTGGCATTTCGACAGTCGTGCCAGTACTTGTTAAAAAGTTTTTCCCAGAGGACTTTCCTGGTTGGTGTGAAGATAACTGGGCTCTGGGATCACTTTTTGTGTTGGACAATTTTTTCCTTGATTGTTTGCTGTTTCCAGACCTCTTTTAGGAATTTGGAATCTGCAACAGCTCACCAAAGGAAAGGTAAAGGGGCAAAGGAAGGGTCTGACAGAATCGACAACAGAGAGTTCAAATGGGGCACAAGAGACAAGGGCCAAATAACAGACAGAAAGAAAAACCAACAACACCCTTCCCTAAAACTTGAGAATTCATCTACAGAATTATTAATAGAATCTTAAAATGGCCTGAGTTGGAAGGGACTTCAAAGTTCATCTAATTCCAAACTCCTGCCATGGGCAAGGACACTTTCCACTTCTTACTCAAAGCCCCATCCAACCTGGATTTCAACACTTCCAGGAATGAGGAGTTCAGGACCAAGCAGGATCCCCAACCTTGGCAGGACAGAAATAAAGCAAAACATAACTGAACCCACAAGCTCAGCTGAGCAGACTCCAGCTCTGAAAATCCCTCCTGACTTGCATCTTTACAGCCAGGAACTCAAAGCCACGTGATCCCAGTTTATCTTGCCAAGAGGAAACAGTGGAATTACAACAAGCCATCAGGATTATCAACTCCAAGCCATGCCTGACCCCTGAAAGCCATCCCAAATTTGCTTTATATCACCAGCATTTCACTGTTCTTCATGCAGAGAGTCTGGCTCAGAACTGAGATCCTGTGGCTCCCTGAGTTACTCCTTTGATGTCACTCAGCCTGGAACTAAGCTCGTCCTAGGAGGTTGTGTAGACACTTGGAAATTCCACTCCTCATGGCTTAACCCTTTGCTGAAACCTCTTTATTTCCAGAGAAGGTGCTGAAGGTTCATACCAGCTGAGCTTCCTCCCATTTTTCCCGGTTTTCCTCCGACAAAATGTTGCTGATGATCTGGACGAAGTTCTGGAGAAGGGAGACAAGAGAGGACAGAAGAGCTGGTTATGCAAACGTAGCCCAGGCTGGGAAAGTCACAGTGGCGTGGGAGGGACACGTGAGATTCAGACATGCTCCAAAAGGGTTCTCATGATCCCATTCCCAAATGGTCCCACAGCATTTCACAAGTCCCTAAGGATGTTCATGGAAAAACATATTTTAATCAGCCCTTTTCCCAAGGCCTCACTTTTAACTACTGTATTTCCTGAGGCACTGGATTAGGGATAGATCTTGTGTCCATTACTGACAATTTTAAGAACATACATGTTAAATATTTGTCAGAAACTGGTTAAAACCAGATGATCTTCCACTGCACAAATCCTTTCCTATCTTTTTTTCCTATTATATCTGTTGTTTCCAGTATATGGAAACCTCAGGATCCTCTTTAGCTTGTGACCAGGCAAGAGAGGCAGAGATGAAACAAGAGGGTGCTGTCCATGGTAGGACATTTGCAGCACACAATGAGAAGGAAGGAGACAGGAAATTTAAGACTATTGATTTTTTTTTTCTCCAGTTTTACCACTCTCTGCAGATCCTGCAGGGTCAGTTTAATGTTTCAAGTCATGGGGTGATGACCCATCCCAAGGGTGTATCCTGTAGCTGCTCTGCAGCTGCTGGAAGTAAAACCCTGGGATGAGAAGCCATGAGGATATTCCCCACATCAATATTCAGGTACCCAATGCCACAGGATCATTTTACCTCCAGTCATTAGCCTGAAATCCCTGCCAAATTGTGTTCTTGTATCAATTAGGCTCTGCAGTGAAGTGCTATCAGGTTGAAACAGTTCAGACTGACCTTGGCTTTCAAGTTCTTGCTTTATAAACGAAGGAAAGAACCACCTCGAAAGGAGAGTTTGTTAATGCAGAAAGACATTTATACTGGGAAAAATAATAATCTGGTTTTCATCAGCACTGTATCAGCAGCAATCAGTATCAGTAATCAAACCTGGAGCCGTGAGCATGGACACAGTTCTAACCCAGCCTTGGGCTCCAGGAAATGCACCTGGGCTCACCTGCACATCCCCAGAGGTCGGGCTGTGATAAGCCCTACGGAAGATCTCTGTCATGTTCCTGAGTACGTCCATGGTGGACAGCAGGTCCCCGCTGTAGCTGGTTCCATCCTGGGAGATTTCCACCAGGTTCTGGAGCACGTCTGACAGCCCATCTCCCATCAGCCCACGCTGAGCCTTCGCAAGGTGTTCTCTGGTCTGAGAAACAGAAAAAAAAACAAAAACGCGAGAAACACTTTTAGGGACAGCCAAAGTCAAGTGAATGAGCTCAGTGAAGTAATTGCCAGGGGAAGGTTTTTGACCTCCCTCACAATTCAGAGTGAAGATTTGATGAGTCTGATAATCTTTGCTGGCCTGAGAGCCTCTGATATTTTTAAAATGATAGAAAAGAGTGATAAATTCTAAATTATCTTCTAAGTGGTTCTAAAATGACAGAGAACTGAAATTTTCTGTTTGCCCATGAAGAAGAAATTGTCCTACTACAAAGTTTCTTCTGTTCATAACCCAATGGAATATTTTTGCCCCAAAACCTTGTTTTCTTACAACCAATTTGGAATTATTTTAGGACAAACTATACCTTACCCTGAACAAGAGAGGTCACTTCTCCTAAAGGCTGCAGAAGACCAGGAGAAATTCCTCATAACAATGAATTTAAGATTAACAAAAAATAAGATGCTTATTTAAAAGTGATACAGTCACAGCGATACATATTGATAACGTGATATGAAAAACCTGGAAGAACCCAGATTCTGCCAAGCTGGATACTAAAATATCCTGAAGGGGGCCATCCCTTGTCCAAGGAGTGCATGTGCATCACAAGTTAAGCAGAAAAAACAGTAAGAGAAAAACAAGGGAAATATGGAAACTCCCTTTTTAATTTTTTTTTTTTTTTTTTTTTTGTAACTACAGCATGTAGCAATCATTGGGCAGGATCCCAAACCTGCTGAGCTGAGCAGCGGGGCTGTCTTACCATCATTTGTATGTTCCTGTAATCGATAGAAACACACTTGATGTACGTTGGAGGGTCCCAGTAAGCGATGCCTTCTTCATCCAAGATGCATCTTCGAAGGATCAGCCCTGGAAGGTGAAAGAAAAGAAATAGGGGCGTGAGGACAGGATGAAAGGCCAATCATTCATGGGGATTGGTCCTTTCTCATGGGTAGGAAGTCATGGGACAAGAGGACACAGCTTCAAGTTGTACCAGGGAAGGTTTGGAATGGATATTAAGGAAATTTTCTTCACTGAAAGATGGACAAGCATCAGAAAAAACTGGCCAGAGAAGTGGTGGGATCATCATCCATAGAAGGGTTCAAAACACATGTAGATGTGGCACTTGAGGACACGGTTTAATGGTGGGCCTGAAAGTGCTGGGGTAATGGTTGGACCTGAGGATCTTAGAGGTCTTTTCCAACCTTCCTGATTCTATGGAGGTCATCTGGAACTGGTCAATGCACCCATTCAGACTCAGCCACCAGCACAAAGTGCGCCAGAGGCACCTTTAGGGGGGGTTATTCTTATTTCCTTCTCCTGCAGCAGAAGGAACCAAGCAGGAAAATAAAAATGAGCAAACTGGACATGGGTAGTCATGGTGTCGGGAAGGTCTCTGCTCCTGCCCTGGATGGCAGCATTTTTCCTGGCTCGGGAAGCCCCACGAGCCTCCCCAGGTGGTTTGGGCTGGTACTTGCAACTAAAGCAGGACTTGAGCTGCCCACACAGCCTGGAAGGGAATAAACACCCGACAGCACCAGTTTTGCATCAGCTGAAACTCTCTGAAAGCTGCTTCCAGTCCTCCCCCAGGCTTTCCCTCAGCTCCAATCCACAGGGGGGTTTGCAGAGATAATCACATGCCCTGTGATGTGGAGGAACAGACATATCAGAGAGAAGGCAAGGGAGAGGGATCACCCTGTCCTAGCCATCATGATGCCATTTGGAAAGTCTCTGAGGATCAGGTTTGCTGGGTCTGCAGTCCCATTGCTGCTGGCAAATGATTCAGTGACCTTACTTTGGATACAGCCCTTTCAGGACAGCATTTGGGATGACTCTGACAGTCCCAGGCTGAATCAATGAGAGTTGTATGTATCCAACCCTCTCCCTCAAATGAAATAAAACCTTTACATTCATTATTGACATTACTGCCCCTATTTCTGTTCCTTCATGGAGGTGAGGAACATCCCAGCTGAGGACAAATCCCACCACCAGCATAGCTCCTGGAGTCTTCTCTGCTCTGCCTTCCACTCCTTAGGGAACACATGGCCACAACAGGTAACCCCTGGATGCCCAGATCCTTTCACTTCATACCGCCACAGTGAGACCATCAATTTGAGTGCTCAGAGAAATACTTAGAGAGGTGCTGTGGTTTCTAAGTGCAAGCAGACAATAGAATTCAGATTTCCTGAGCATACAGCAGCTGCTTTTATGGGCACTGGAGAAAAATACAACACCCAAGTTTAGAGGACTCTAAAGGCCTACCTGCTCTGGAAAGCTTTTTGTAGATAATGGAGGGAACATATCCCAGTATCCCTTAATTTCAAACTCGTCACAGGACCAGGCAGTGGCTGGATGGAAACCACCTCAGATTGCCCAGTAACAACTAAGATGTTCTTGCTCAACAGTGAAAACAGAAACCCAGACAGAGTGAATTTAGCCTTGGACAAAGAGAGGGAAGCCCATGTGCTTGTTCTGTCCTCCCACAATCAGGTTCTCCTCATCTAGGACACAGAGCATGAAGGATCTCCTGATGAGGGACCACCACGCAGTCACCCTTACCGGTGGCATTGCGGGGACACCGGACGGCTGCAGCATCCCCGGCGGGCGTCTCCTTCCAAACCACAGGGCCCAGACTCTCCTCGTCACAGATTTCGTGAGGCTCTGCCAGGAGAGAAAAGCTCTGTTGGTAAAGCTTCCTTCTCAGCAAGGACATGGAAAACAGAGTGGAAAGAGGAAATATGGGAGTGTGGTCTGGGAGCCTGGAGGCCAGGAGCTGCACTTCTAGCTCTGCAGCTGCTTGATCCCTCACAAAGTCACTTCACTCTCTGGAATTTGCTCTGCCGGCCTGAAAACTGGGCATTCATCCATTCCGAGGATTAGCTCACTAAAATTCAAGCGAAAGTCCACTCACATCCTTGCCTTGCCTTGTGGCAGATCTTTGCAAGAAAACTGTTGCTACTAAAGAGTTTTATTCCTTAATTTTTAACGGGTGGATCTTTTGTGGGTGAACTCCGTGGCTCCAGACTCCACCTCTTCCATCCTTCAGGGTCACTGCCTTCAGTGTTTGATGTGTCTAAAATGAGGCCTGGCATGAATCAGTGGAGTAAGAATAAAGAAAAGATCAAGTAAATGAAGAGACAAGACTAACACATCCCCTGGGAGGTCTTCATTCTGCCTGCTTCCATCTTGTGCACAAAAGATAGAAGATCTGAGCCCCAACAAGTTGGAACTGCATTGTAACTCATTCCTAAACACTACCGCAGAGCCCAGGAGCCTGCAGAAATGTGCTTTGAGATAGCACAGAAAAAAAAATCATTGGAAGGATGGTTTTGGATGCTTCTGGCTGTGGGTGGAGCTGATTCGACCCCAGAGTTGGTGGATCTGGGAGAAAAACATTCACCACAGGAGATCTTTGTGCTGAGAAACACATTATTTACAACATGTAAAGCAGAGGGAGCCATGAGGATGGTGTTAAAGCTATTTGTCACTCCTGAGGAAAAGAAGGAGAAAAAACTTGATTTAATAGTTTTTGATTACAGTTTCTATTCATTGCGAGGGTAAAATTTCTAATACAAAGGAAGCTGAGTTGGTGCCTGCAGCTGGTCAGGACGTCCCACTGCTGCTCTGGAACTACTCAGGGACTAACCTGGCTGTGGGGAGGGCTCAAACCTTAAATTATGGGCATTGCAGGTCCTGCATCTTTGAAGAACTCCTACAAGACCCAACAAGCTGCCTGCACATCACCACTCCTGCAGGCAGGCTCCAGGACTGTGTGGCCCCAGCCCCAGCTGCAGTTAAAGATGGATTCCTCCCCAGTAGATGCTGGGAATGAATAAACTGAATTCTCTGCCTGGAAACAGATGCTCCTTCCCCTGGTTTAAAGTTCCCTTGTGAGTAATCGCTGTTGTGATGGAGCCCCGGAGGGCAGCGGGACCCCAGCTGTGCTCTGCTCAAAAGCAGGACTCATCCCTGAGCCAGCAGCTCGTGGCTGCTGCAGATAAGCCAGAACAGGGGTGGAAAAGAGGCAGTTTCATTTCCAGCCTGCTGACAGGGAGCTGTGGGGCAGGGAGATTGAATCACTCAGTTGTGACAACACTCGGTCACCCACAGAGCCTGTCCCAGTGCAGCGAGCTGAATTCCAAACTCCTGTCTCCTGGACCAGTGCTTTGACCATGGTCACAGATTGTCCCATGGTTCACAGGAGGATTCTGGGGTGTGGGAGCTTCCAGCACCCTCAGCTAAAAAGCAGCAGAGCACATCAAAAAGCAGAGAGGGAGAATGTTCATGTCTCTCCTCCCCTTTCTCCCTGGCTGGCCTGTCAAAACTTCCTGGTCTCACCACCCCTGCAGTGTCCCTGGGGACCACTGAGGGATGCTGTGGATCAGAGATGCTCTTTAGAAATACACTGATTGGAGTTGTCTTGCCAGTGAGCGCAGCAGCAATTCCCAGGCCAGGAGAGAATCATTTCATCCTTTCCTTTCCTCTTCCTTTTTTCTTTTTGATGTTGCTTCACAACAAAATCCCTTTTACCAGAGTAACCTATTTGCACTGGGAGATTTTAATAACTAACCCAATTAAGTTCAATTCTTCTGCTTGAATCAGATCACGGCAGCATTTGATACTTTCTGGAGAACAAATTGAGCGGGTTTATTTTTAGCCTCTGATGTTCCCCCACCTTTTCCTTCCCTCACAAATTAACAACTGCAGCGAGACCCTTCTGGCTGTGAACCCTGGCAGGCCCCAGTGCCTGAGACTTTGCCTTTTCCTTTTGAGCACCGCACAGGCATCAACCCCTGCGGAAAGAGAAGAAAAGACTGGGCTTGTTCTGCCAGGGCCCCAGCTGGCACACACTGAAGCTGAACTAAATCTGCCTCACTCTGCAGACACCACCAGACAACCCGGTGCTAAGATTTTCTGTGGCGAGGGAGAGCTTTGTGGCAGAGTTGGAAAGAGGTTCTCACATGCCACTGCTAATTGAGAGGCACAGCTTGTAAGGAGAGGTGATGCCTTTTATTAGAGCGTAGCTGGGAAGAGTGACAAGGCTGTCACACAGCCTCTTTCTCTGTCATCTCCGAGCTGAACGTGCTGGAACTTCCATGCTGAAGTCCTTTGGCTTTCATCTCTTTTTCTTCAGAGCTTTGTGAGGGAGTCTGACGGGTTGGTTTGGTCTCCACGTGGCCCCCAGGTACTGCTGCGACAAAACTGCTGCCTCCTGTCCTTTAGGTGTTCCAGTGGGAACACCGGGATACTGCCATGAGAATCTCAATGAGCTGCTTGGACAATTAATTACCCTTTCAGCCAAAGCTCATGGCCTGTTACAATTGATGCAATCTGACTGCCAGCATCACAGAGGCCATTGATTCCCCAACCAGCAATTTCACCAGGCCCTTCAACTCAGACTGAGGAAGAAAGCAGAAATGGTGCACAGGCCCTTTTTTTGGTCTCTGTATATTGTGAGAGGCAGACAGAAACATTCACATTTGGAAGTGTTCGCTCCAGCTTATTTTTCACATCCAAACCCAGGTTTTTATCTGCCCTGCAGCTCACTCACCCTCCATTCAAATTTTGCACTTTTCAGGAGGGTGAGATTTGGGTAAAGCCCTGACAGATGTAGACACATCTTTTTTTTCTTTCTTTTTTTTTTTTTTTTTTTTTTTAATTTCCTATGGTGTGCAGGTTTCCCAGAAGCAAAGGTTGGGAAACTGTTGCTGCATCCTCAATACTCAACAGCTTCATGGACTTGAGACTTTGATATCAGTTTTTGCTACCAGTTTTTCTTTTCCTCTATAACTCTACGGCATTGAAAAGATGAAGCAACCAAAGCAAGACTGATGGGATTGACCAAATATTCACCAAAACCCACATGGTTTCACTGGATTCTGCAACAGTTATTCAAGAGCTTGTACCTTGCACCTGGGTTATGGGTAGAATTTAATCAGATTGTAACCCTTTGTAGCATTAAGATCTCTGACAAAGGACATGGAAGCCATTCCCAAAATCAAAAATTACACCTCTTTCAAAGGAAAGCACGAGGGGCCTGGGGTACATACCAGGACACTTTCTGTCATTGCACTGCTTGTACTCCTCCTTGGGACCCTGGCAAGTCTCTCCACCGAAGAAGGGGCCGTAGCACACCCGGTCACGTCTCTGAGTGCCACCTCCACACGTGGCAGTGCAGCTGCCCCACACTCCCCAGGCCTGCCACTTCCCGTCCACTGGAAACAAAATAAACAAAAAAAAAAATAGGAGAGAAATGGCCTGTTAGGTCCCAAACATAATCTGTAGCAGAGGATTCAAGACCCCAAGGTGAGCAGAGGAACACAGGGTGGTTGGTAGGAAGGGAGGTCTCCTGCCTTGGATTTTTATTTGATCTTCAACAGACATTAAATGAGAATGTTCCCATTCCCATCCCGTCAGCCCTTTAATAGTCCAGGGGTGGTTTTGTGTTCCTCCTCAGCACCTCCACGCTCTGCAAGAGCAGCCCTGTCTCTTTCCTCAGGCTGAGATTTGGGGCTGTGCTTCTGAACACTCTTCCCATGGGCAGGGATTCAACCTGGCAGCCACATCTATCTGCCAGTTGTCACAGCAGCCACAACTCAGCCAGTCCTGTTCCATATCTGGAGTACATTGGGAATGTACAATGCATGTATGAAAATAAACCTTTCCAGAAAGGGTCTGGCTCAGGGATTTAGGGAAACCAGCAGAGCCCTTGGGCAAAAAACCATGAAGAGACATCAAATAAACCTCCCTCCAGCTGTTTCCATTGCACTGATGCTTCATGTGCCTTGGAAATAGGTTTGGGGTGTTGTCTCCTTCCATTGTGTCTTCTCCCAGCATCTTCCCAAATTCAGTGGAAATGTGACCTCTTTTACGTGCACAATGACATTTATAAAAATTCTGCTTCTTTTTACATTAATAATGGCATTTATCAAAGCACCATAAAAATGTTAATTAGCCCTCACAACAAGACCTCAAGGTAGGGAAATATTCTATTCTGCTGTACCACAACAACTTGGTGATGGAAGTGGAACAAGGCCTAAGTCTGCTCTTTGCTATTTGGGCTTTAATTTTGAGTTACCACCTCATCTTGAGTTGAATAATTCCTTCTTGTGATGGTGGGAGATCCACACCTTCTCCAAGAAGTAGAGGAAAAGCACCAAAGAGCGGCAGCACCAAATCCTAGTGCTTTATTTAGTGACATTTTGTGCAGTAGAAAGTGCAACCTGAGTTGCTTTGACAGATAATTCTGGAATCAGTGGGACAAGGTTTTCTAAAAAGTGGTTCTGAAGCCCCTTTTTATTCTTGAAGATCTCCTGAATTTACAAAGAAGGAGTGAGATACCTAAACATTAAAACCTACTTGAGATCATGTGGGAAAATCCAATACCTGAGTTAAATACTGCAGATAATGGTGCTACTAGAGAGTAAAGGGAGTCCCTGAGGAAACAGGCGGGTCAGGATGAATTCCATCAGGAATTATTATTATTATTATTATTGTTGTTGTTGCTGTTGTTTTGATACTGCTACTATTATTGCTGTTGTTATTATTACTACTATTACTGCTGTCATTATTTTAAGTCATAGATGAGTGAAGTAAGTGACAAATATTACGCAGACATGAACAAAGGCTTTATTGTGCCAGACCTTCTCACTGATCTAAGATGTAAAGCTGAGATACAATGGAGGATTCCCTGTTTGCTTCAAATATAACTGGGAATGTTAAAAGGTGGGAGGAGAGGAACAAAACAAAAAGAAGAGGGAAGCTGAAGCCCTGTGGAGGCAAGGGAAGGGTTTCATTGATATTTTCTTGGGATTTTTTTAAGCCCACGATGAAAAGCTCATACCTCAAATTAGAAAGACACATTTCCTGAGGGCAATCACTCACCTTCCTGGGGTCTCCTGAAACATTTGCCAGCAGTGGATTTAGACTGGCATGACCTGTTGGAATGATCCAAACCTCCTCATTACTGCACCGGAAAGGGCACAAGTCTCCCCCAAATAAACATTTTACCTGGGTTGCAGAGGAAGATGGGCCAAGAAAAAGAAGAAGTCGTTGGTCACCAACCTGGGCACTGGCGCAGGAAGCAGTCCCGGGTCTCCACCCAGTGTCCCTGGCACTCGGCTCCACCGTAGGAGGGCCCATTGCACTCCCGCGTCCGCTGCTGGGTCCCGTTGGAGCAGGAAGCTGAGCACGAGCTCCAGCTCGACCATTCATTCCAGTTCCCGTCCACTGAGTGGCCCAAAGAAAGAAAACGAGCGGAATGTGAAAACCTTTCCCTCTGGAAGGAGCCACGTGAGGAGGGGCTGTGGCCTTTGCCTGCCAAGGACCAAGGTGGGGAGGACAAAGACTCACAGAGATTGAGAGAGGGGAGAGAGCATCAAAAAAAGTTTGGGCAATTGTGACAACAGGGATTTTTTGGACCCTCTGCAGCCTCCAACAGTCCCACAGGATGCAAGTGAGGTAACATTTCAATCTTTAGGTTCTACATTCTACGTAACACTGTAATAGTTGAAATTATTGATATTGCACATTCCAACATGAACGTCCAAACTAATAATATTGCCAATCACAACACAGCATCACACCAGAGGACCTGGCTCGTGTTTTCACGGAACACTTTGAAGGGATCACTATGTTACCGTGACATTTCCCATTTGGGGCCATCAGCACTTTTTTAAGGGAACTCATTTTTCAGCGAAGCGAGGCATGAATGTGTGGAGAGTGAACTTCCTCAAGCATGCAAATGCTCTGTTTTCCATTAAAGCACACCCAGAAACTTGAATCACAGTGTTATTGACAGGAATCCATGATTCCTGCTGTCTGGGAAATGTGGGAACAAAGGTGTGCTCCAACAGAGGATCGGGAACAGGATGAGCGTGTGTGGTCAATGTACTTCCCTCACTGCTGAATTAACTCTGACAGGCTGGAGATGTTTCTACCCAGCAGTGTCTCTGATAATTAAATAGAGGAGGGAGGGACAAGGGAGGCTATGATAGGGATGGGGATGGAGAGAAACAGGAATATATCTTATTATCTTGGTATGGACTGAGGCATTTCCAAGTGTGGCGGTTACACCCTAATTGGTCCCTGATCAACAGATCCATCACCCAGTCTGCTCTTCCTGGAGCATTTTTCTCATTAACAGTGGTCATCATGCTCTGTTTAGATCTAATTAGCTGCTAGATCTCACTCGGGAAAAAGAGTGAATCTCTGAAAAGTCTGAATTCTTGCTCAAAACACATTGAAGCTCTTTTTTTCTGTTTTTTGGCTTTGCTTGTCCATCCAAGAAAAATAAATGCAAACTGGTCCCCCGTGTAATCTGCAAGGAATTGATCAGCCCTGTGTAATCCCCATTGCAGTTGAGCAGCTTTTTGTTTGCAAAATCAGTAAAAAATAAATGTTAAAAGCATCCAAATGAGCAACTGTTAACTCAAAGGGGATCACAAGGCATGCAAAATCAGGCAGGCATAAAGATACCTCCTAAAGGTGGTTTTTTTTAACTATCCAAAAATTTATGTTTTTATTGTGCATAAATTCAAGGCTTTGTGCCAGTGCCTATCAATCCCAAAGAGGGGAAATGAAAAATGAAAAAGGTGATTTTTCTCTGGAAATGATCCAAAACTCCACCAAGTAAATCCCACCTGGTATAAATTAGCATGGCTTTTCTGACTGAAGATTGTGCTGCTAGGTTTCCATGGATCAATCATAAAATCATGGAATCACAGGATGGTTTTAGTTGGAAAGGTAAAGATTATTTAATTCTACTCCCATGCCATGGGCAGGGACACCTTCCAGCATCCCAGCTTGCTCCAAGCCCTGTCCAGCCTGGCCTTGAACCTTCCAGGAATGGGGCAGCCACAGTTTTTTCTGGCCTCATCACCCCCACAAGGAAGAATTTCATCCTAATAATGATGGTGTCTGCCCCTCATTAATATTCCCCTGAGTTTGAAAAGTGAGACTGCATTCATCACATTGAAAGTGACATTTACCAAAAATATCACATATATCAGAAAAAAGTAGTTTTTCCAACACCCTCCCTGCTGCTGGCGATTGGCAGCTTATCAGGAGTGAAAGCATTTGGAGATGGGAAAAAAACGGAGCCAGATCCATAATTTGGCCATTCAGTGGGATGATTTGAAACAGGTAATTTCCTTGTATTAATTAATAGCCTGTAATTTCAGAAACTTTTTTTTTTTTAAAGGAGAAACAAAGGCGGCTGTGTGGTCTCTCCAGCCACTTGCACTGGTGCAAAGATGCCTCTTGGCCAAGATGCTGAGGGTTTCCCACCACAGCCACAGCCAAGGATTGTTTGGTGCCATGGCCACGCCGCAGAGGGAGTCTATCAAAAATGTTCATTGTCTGCTGGAGGCATTGTGCTCCTCCTTTTTCCCTCTTCCAAGGGTTTGGGGCTCAGCCTGTGGCATCCACAGCTCCGGAGGAACAAAGGCCCTGTTGTCCTTGCAGCAGAGCGTTTTTACCAGCGGTAGCAATAAATCCTCAGAGCAGGGTGGTAATGAACACCGTGAGTGTCTGGGGTGTCAAATGCTCATTGTTGTGCTTCAATGATTCCCCCAACGCTGCTCTCATTTGGCGCTGCCAAGGCGCTGATTGCCTTTGTGGCGCTAATTAGAGCTGAAGCCTTGCAGTTGGGCTGCTTGTCTTTTCCACCGCTGTTTCGGCGGCGCATTTATTTGTATTTAAATTAATTATGGATCAATGTTAACTCAGGGTATGCTTTATTGCCCAAGCAATGCCAGCTCTGACTTCTTAAATTTGTCTTTTTATGACAGAGTCAATTTGGTGTCTGGGAGGTTCTTATTCCAAGTAGAGTCTTCTGGACAGTGGCCAAATATCCAAGGATAGTTACTTGGAGTGAAAACTCGATGGGAAATGCCAGGAGGCTTCTCACTGTTTTCACAAAGTTCTCATCCCTCCCACAATCCCTCTCCTCCTCCGGGGGACATAATAATGTCTCATAATGATTCTCATTAAACTGGAAAAATGTCAGTTGACATTATCCAGGGAGAGGGATGGAGTTTTGGGGAGCTCGCTCGTGTACAAATCGTGTCCACCCAGAGTTAAATTAAGGGGGACTCTGTGGTAAACCCAGGGCTTGCCAGAGGAAAGAAGCTGCTGGAGCATAAGTGGATTTCTGGGTGGTAAAATTAATTTCATCTTGAGGTTCTTTCAAAGCAAAACTCAAGGAAAGGCATTTGGAAGTGAAACTTCGGGGTAGGGAAAACAAGAAAAGATTTAATTTGGCATGAAAGGCCATCAGGAATCTCTTAGTCCATCTCACCACCCAGCCCAGGACCAGCCACAGAGAAAACTTGAATATATATTGAATTAATGCAGAGACAAGTAAAACTATTAATTAATTCCAACACAACAAACCCAGTCAGGCAAATAAACCGTTGAGTGGGGAGAACAGATGAGAAACTTAAGATGGTCTTAGAAATAGAAGTGGCAGCCAAATCCAACCCATGTAAGATGTCCTCTGCAAGAAATCACAGAGGGCAGACCTGAACCTGAGCCATCTCTGGGCTGAACAACCCCAGAAAGCACCTCTGGGTTACTTCTTCAATGCGTCCTTTCCTCAGGATCTTCCTTGGAGTAGTTCAGGATTTCACTGGAGTCAGCTACGGCCTTTGAGGATACCTGAGTTAGGGAGACCTGCTGAAGGGGAACTTTCAGATCTGTCACTGTCTCTACCTGGGCAGAGAGCGATGTTGCAGAACTTGGTTTGCTTCTCGGGGCCCTCGCAGGGGTTCCCACCGAACTGGGGGGGTTTGCAGGTGCGGGTCCGGTCCCTGTAGCCTCTCCCACAGGTGGAAGAGCACAGGCTCCACGGAGACCACTCGTCCCAGGTGCCGTGCACTGCAAGGGAAGCAGAAAAAGTGATTTTTCTCTCCCAGAGGAGGTCTGAGGAAGTGAGGGAGCCCACGGGGCACAGCTCCTTCCCACCCAGGAAGTGTGTGTGGGAAGCTGGAGAACCAAACCAACCCAAAATGTGCAAGAGGAACATCAAGTAATTTTTGTGCTTTGATATCGACACCAAGTGCCTGCTGCTTTCCAGTCTTTGAAATAAACCACAGTGCACTTTTCACTGACCTTAATTTTTCAGATTTTTGAGCCAACAGGGCATTTTTTTAAGCAGATGGATTTAGCTAGAAAGGAATAAAACCCAACTACCCTTAGGGAAGCATCATAACCATCATTTTGTTGCTTCTTACCCTTTTTTTCCTCCCTCCCAACATTTTCTCATCGAATCCTCAAAGACTACAACATTTTAAGGATTTCAGAAAAGCTGCAGCCTGCCTACTGATTACTGTCAAAGGTCAGTGACACCTCAGAGGCAAAGCTAGGGAGACTTGGGAGAGTGAAATGGAATGGGCAACATCCTCCAGCAGTACTCAAGCCATCTCTGGTAGCTCCTGGAATCAGACATCTAATCGATTTTAATCTAATCTAATTAGCCTTCTAATCTATATAAATCTAATATTCTCCAATCTAATCTGGCTGCGTTATTTGTAGAATTTTAATCACTGTAATCACCAAAGGCCAAATGTTGTAAGAATGCACTGATCTCTCTTAAGGGACTTCATCCCTTCCAGTTTTACCAAAGAAGCTAATGTGAAATCAATAATGCTCAGGAAAAGAAAAAATCCCAAAAAATCAGGGACTTTTCCAGTCCCTCATCAGCTGCTAACAGTGACTGATGCCCCAGAGTCAGGAAAGGGGGTTCGAAACGAATTCCCTCCAGGCATCTTGCATGACAAGAGATAATCAGAGGAGGAAACACAGGAAAGAACAAGGATGGTGATTTCACCATGGATGATGATTTCACCACCACAGAATTGTCTCTGAGCAATGATGTTTCTGGTCAGGAAACATGAATTATACACCAAGTTTAATAGCATAATTCTTCCAAATAATCATAGAAACACAGAATGGTTTGGGTTGGAAGGGACTTCAAAGGTCATTTCATTCCAACCCCCTGCCATAGGCAGGGACACCTTCCATTATCCCAGGTTGCTCCAAGCCCTGCCCAACCTTTGAACTTCAAGGGATGGGGCAGCCACAGCTTCTCTGGGTAACCCGTGCCAGAAATATCCCAGTGGAGTTACCACAGGCAGCCAGTGTCCCTCCCCTGCTGCCCACCAATACCTGGGCACACGGCAGAGTTGTTGCACTGCCTCTGCTCCCGGAGAGGGCCACTGCACTGGGTGCTGTAGGAAGACGAAACGCAGAACCTGGTCCTGGTCTGCCAGCCCTCCCCGCAGGTGGTCGAGCACACACTCCACGGGGACCACTCCTCTGCTGCAGGGTCACCTGTGGGGGTTGGAACAGAAGGTGAGGATGTGGCAGCCTTGGATCTCCAGCGAAGGAAGTTCCAAGTCACACGTGGCCAGTTGTGAGATCTGTGAGGCTGCAATGTGTCCTGCGGGTGGGGGTGAAAAGATGGGTGGGAGGGTGTGAGGGCACTGGGGACAAAATGTGAGAGTTGAGAACGGGCTAAAGGGGTTTTTTTGGGTACTGTGTAGAGCTGTAACACACAGAGAGAAAAAAAAAAAAAAAGAAAAGAAAATAAGAAGGATGCTGTGGAAGCATCAGGGCACTGGGAAGAGCAAACTCCACCACAGCAAGTGGTGCAGCCACTCCAGAACTTTGTGAGCTGGGACAGAGAACCTCCACTTTGAGATTGTAACAAGAGTGATTAGACAGATAAATGAATCCATAAATTGTTCACTTTTGAGGATTCAACCCCTTTTCCTGCCTTCTCACAACCCCTGCCAGTGCAGATTGGCAGAGGAGGAGCTGACAAAGTAAAAGTGATGGTGCCTAAGAAGAGTCAGCTGACTAAATCCCACAGAGTTTTCTCAGCATCTCCTTTACCTGTGATCTGCTTTGAGCATGTGACACAGAACAAGGCTGACTCTTCCAGGGCACTACACAGTCCCTATCAACTGCTAATCTGATGGGGCAGCATTGGAAAAGCAACTAAAAATATCCCATTGATGGGAGTGAAAAGCACTGAGATGTATTCCCTTTGTCACTAATATTCCTGCTGGTGCTGTTTCAGCAGTCACAGCCTCCAAATAAGTCACCCTAAGTGTTAAATAAGCAGGGAAAGGACAGTTTTCCATTGATTTTCATAGGCAATATTCTACCCCTTGACAAAATGCTTTTCTTCCCCACACGAAAACAAAAGCTGGCTCTGTTCCATTTAATTAAGCCATGCATTGTTTGGGTTTTTGGATTTTTTCATGATTTTCTAATAATTACACATCATAAAACTGGAATGTAGCGTTTGGTACATATAGAACACAGGCATATGGCAAGAAATAAACACCAGCACAAGAGAGGGGCAACCCCCGCTCGTGGCAAATTCTTCCAAACCTCAGACTGCCCCGAGTCTCATCCCAAATGGATGCATTTGTCAGACCGTGGGTGATAAGAAGAAACACAGCACTGGGTGGAACAGGCAAATATGACTCCAGGGGTCATCCAGCCTGGCACCCAGCACTTGGATGTGCTCTCCCACACCACCACCCAATTCCCAAAGAAAGCTGGGCAAAGGATGCTCTATTAAAGTGTCCATATGCCACATGGAGCAGGAAAGAGACCCTGCAGCTGGATATCTCAGTGAGGGTTATAAAGCAGCTGCTTGGAAAGGTCAGAGCAGGAGCTGTGGTGGGGACTGTAAAGGTTGGTGACCACCCAATATATTGCCTAAATATTGCCTAAAACTGTGTGTTCTGGCTTTTTCTTCCAGGTGGTATATTTATTTTTAAATTTAGTTTTATTTATTTATTAGTGTTTTCCCCACATGCAAGGAAATTTCATGCAGGATTTCAAGCATTTGTGGCTCTCATCAATTTGCTCTTTGGGGTTTTTGGTAGTTATCTGTGTCGTTTGGTTCATGTCATGCTTTTCAGCACATCTGCTTTGAATGTCTCCTCTCATTCCGGCAGCTGGGAATTAAAAATACACCCACTGATTGGAGTTTATTGAATTAAGATTTGTTGAGGGAGGAAAGCATAGAGGAAGATCTGACCCTGCTGTGAAATGGACAGATTTACACTCCTTCATTTTTTGTCTGGACACAGGAAGAGATGGAGGGGAGGATCAATCTTTCCCTCCCTCTTCTGTGCCATTGCAATGATTGCCATGAGATGCAACTGCTGGTGTTCATTAAGCCAAAGTTGCTCAAAACTATTTTGATTTTGTGATTTGTTTCATCAATTTGCCCAGTTGGTCCCAGTTCGATGAAAGTTATGGACCACTGGTCTTTCCCTGGGGCGTGTGGGAGACGTTGTGTGTTTTGAACATCAGTCCCATATCCTGTGTCACAAGCATTAGATCTCCTGGTCGAGAGAGATCTGCATTTCCATGGCAATTTTTCTGCCTTTCCATCATCCAGCTCTGTCAGAGCCAGAGCCCGGCCATGCTCCAAGTTCATCACCAGCAAATTACATTTATGATATCGTCACTTCAGCATTTGCCATCCAGAGTGCCCCAGTCTCCAGCAGATCCCTCTTTGGCCCACAAATCCCAACCATTCCTGCTCCCTTGATGCTTGGATACTCCATGAATCAGTGATGCCTTTGCATTTCTCCATCCACCTGGGCAACCTCCCCAGTTCTGCACCCAGCAGCACCCAGTCCTTTGGGGGCAGACAGCTGAGGGTTTTGGTTTTTAAAACACTCCAAGTCTGGGTTCCAAAATCTTTCTGGGAAGCCAGAGGTGGGGCAGGAGAAACCTGCAGAGGCACAGGGGATTCCTCCATCAGCAGCTTGTGGCTTGGAGAGCTCACCATGTCACCAACCTCCCCCTCTGACCTGGATGGGGCTTTGTAATCTCCATATTCAGATGAGTGATTGTGTCAGTGAATGAATGAATGTCATCTTTGAACCAAATTCCACCTCTCCTGCCTCCTTCCTCTTTATTATATCTGGCTTTTGCTCTTTCATAGCAGAAATAGCTGTGCTCAGAGGTAAATCTCCTCAATTATCGTCCCTCACATTGCATGAATCCTTGGATTTTAAACCCATAATACAGTTTATTTTCTAAGTGCTGGTGACTCCCTTGGGCTTGGTGTCATTCTGAACCAAGCAATTTATCTCAGTCCACTGGGACATTAAGTCCAGCCTAGTCCCAATTTTCAAACTGAGTAAGACCCAGTTCTGAGACACTCAGGCATGAGATAAATTCACTCTCTACTCAAGAGAAACACAATGGTGCCCATCATCAAAACTATGAGTGAGAAGAATTTCTGCACTCCTGAGAGTCAAATGACAGCAAAAGCAAATCACGGAGTGAAGTATATTGCAATTATTCATCCCAGAAGTGGATTCTGACTCTGTTTTTTGATATAACTGCAAGATGTCTACCATGGGTTTGAAAGCTGCCTAGTCCAGGTAGTGCTGTTTTATAATTAAATCTGCCAGAGATTTCAGAATCATGGAATGGTTTGGGTTGGAAGGAACTTTAAAGATATCTTGTTCCAACCCCCTGGCATGGGCAGGGACATCACTCACTATCCCAGGTTTCTCCAAATCCCATCCAACACGGCCTTGGACACTTCCAGGGATGAGGCAGCCACAGCTTCTCTGGACAACCTGTGTCAAGGTTTCACCACTGTCATAATGAAGATTTTTGTTCTTATATCAAATTTAAATCTACTCTCCTTCAGCTTAAATCCATTGCCCCTTGTCCTGTCACTCCATGCCCTTGTCCAAAGTCCCTCTCCAGCTCTCCTGGAGAATCTTTAGGCGCTGGAAGAGGCTCTAAGTTCTCCCCAGGGCCTTTCCTTCTCCAGGCTGAACAGCCCAAAGTCTTTCAGCCTGTGTTCATAGCAGAGGGGCTCCAGCCTCTCTTCACCCCCAGGGGAAAAGGGGCCAAGCCCTGCCCTGCAGCCTCACTGGTGCCTGCAGGCAGCTTCCTCAGCAGGATTGACTTTTGATTAGCCCTGTGGTATCCCAGACTGGCTTGGGGATTAACAAGAGTGTCCCAAAGGATTTTTCAGGGCTCACTACCCCACTTGAAGCGGGAAGATGGCCCTTTCTTCTCCCACAGATGCAGCAACTGGAGAGGGTCCAGCAGGTGCTGCAGAGTGAGACATGCTGGGTGTTAATCCATGGGGAAGCAGCACTGCAATCCTGCTCCATTCCAGCTCCTGGCTGCAGTGTCCCCATCAGTGCCAGCAGCTGCTCCACAACTCGTCTTCCCTCGGCACTAATGGAGCAGCACATCCCTGCCATCCCTCTGCCAGGAGCCCTTTCTGTTTTGGGGTCTGTCAGTCTGACATCTCCCCATGCGCCAGACGCCTCTCTGCTCACATCCTGCTGCTGGCAGAGTCCTGGAAGCAGCCTGTGGGCTGAGCCAGGAGAGCCCATGCCAGGGACCTGCTGGGCTGGATCTGGCTCTTGAGCTGCTGCTGGCAGAGGCACGTGGGCAGCCAGCAGCACCCTGGCTGGGAGCACAGCCCTGCCACAGCCTGGGGGACAGCAGGACCTGGACACCAGGGATGTGAAGGGCTGGCAGGAGAAAATGCTGCTCTTCCGCTGGGCAAGGCCGCCCCCTTATCCGCAGTCCTTATGGCTGGCATCAGCTGATTTTTGTGTTTTGTCTTTTTCCAGGTCTTCAGCGGATGTGAAATGTCTTGCTCCTTACAATCTGTGCCCGTAGGGAAGTTGTGGGCTTTGCTTTGGCATCCCCAGCTAAAATTTCCCTCTAATCCCTTGCTGGACTGTCCCCTCTGTCTCTGCATCTCCTCCACCCTGATCTCCTTGAACAACTTGCAGTTGGTTTTCCTGGGACAGTGCCAGGGGTGTGGGAAGCTTTCAGCAGGACAATGCACATCTCCCAGCCCATGCTGCCCTCAGGGGTGCCACAGCCCAAGCCAGCCATGCTACAGCGGTGGCCACGATGGCAGAGAGGTCACAGAGATGTCACTGAGCCCAGATCCAGCACCCAGCTGCACAGCAGGATGAAACGCCAAACTATAAACCTGATGGCTGAGTTACAGGCTGGAACAGGAGCTCTAGGGAAGCACCTGGGACCAGGCAGAGCAGGAACAACAGGGGCCTGCCTTGAACTGCCTTCCTTTCCTCTGCATTTGGACAGAGAGATTAAGCTGAGATTTTCCAGGTTATAGCAGTGCAAAAGTCCTCCTTCTCCTGCAGGTTTTACCAGACTCCAGGGACCCTGCAGGCAGTGGAGCTGCTCCCACTGGAGGCAGCAGTCTGTGCAGAGTAGAGAAGAAATTGAGGCTGTCCCCTGCTTTGTGTTGAAAATCACAACCCCAACAAGGCACCCCCAGATACTCCACACTCACGGATTTCTGGTGCTGCACAGTGGCAAAGTCCTCCTGGGCCGGGTGGAGCACAGGTAACCTGCACCAGAGTATGATCCTCTCTCACTTCTCATCAAATCACATCCCTGAAGCCTGGCTAGAGCACGAAGTGCTGGCAAGGTCACAGGACAGTGATTTTAACCTGAGCCAGGTTCAGCACATTGTGCTTTGCCTGAGACCCCTGAAGTGCTGATATCCTACCACAACACACAGGGCTGAAGGGATAGCACAAAACCTTTCCAGACTGAATCGCAGAATCACAGGATGGTTTGGGTTGGAGTAAAGCTTAAAGATCATCTACTTCCAACCCTTCTGCCATGGGCAGGGACACCTTCCACTAGATCAGGTTGCCCAAAACCCCATCCAAGCTGGCCTTGAACACTTCCAGGGATGGGGCAGATCGGATCTGGTGTAGATACAGGTCCAATTCATCCCCATCTCCCCAGATCACGCTGTCTGATATTGCTGCACATTATTCCCCTTCTGTGGCAGAAGGGTGGACGGTCCTGCAGCAGAACCTACTAGAGACAAGTCCTTGCACAGCACCAAAAACCCAGGGACAGAGGGAACCAATTCTGCTCTGTCCCTGCCAAATCCTGCTCACCCTCTCTCACAGCCAACAGGAAGGCATGACATGGACATCAGCAAAGGGGCTGCACTGCAGCAAGGTCAGCTTTAGCTTCATGGACCATGTGTGGCTGGGTAATTCAGACAAAGCAGCGACTCAGAAGAAGGCAGGGTGATGGGAAAGCACTCTGTGGGATGGATGGTCTCATCAGGGCTTTGTGTCTGTCCCTTTTTGCCTTCTCTGGCTGATGGCGACGACACAAAACCCCGTGGGGTGATGGAATGGGAACAAACGGGGCGATGACGACACGGGGGGAGGGTCCCCCACACTGACCTGGGGGGAAGGAGATGGTTAGGGGGAGGTCATTGGAACAGTGTGGAGAGCCCAGCCCTGCTGGGCAGCGCAGTGATCAGAGCAGTGTCCCAGCTCCAGAGGCCGCTGTGGGAGGTCAGAGCTTACCTATTTGAGGTGCAGGGTACCCGTAGTGCTGCAGTTCGTCAGGGTCCTCTCGCTTTCTGTTATCTGTGGACCTCAGCGATTGGCTTCTGGAATTATAGCGTCCATTGGCTATGGCAAGGTAATGGGTCATGTAAATACACCTTGGTTCACTCTGCAAGATCTTTCACTACAAAGGTTACACGAATTAACAACGGCCACCTGCGACGCTCCCCTGACGTGACCACCTGCTTTCCAACCCCAGCGCCCCTGGCCGCCGGTTTTCCCCCCGAGGTTTCAGCACCAACCAGCCTGAAAGGCTTGGGCTGGTTGGTGGTTCAACCCCTTCTTTTGGAGTGAGACTTGGGACCATGCAGAGTATGATCCCTTATGTCTGGCCTTTAATTAATTTTATTGGTTTTCTAGGGTGTCTGCACTCCTTGCTGCGCTTGTGGAGGATTTATCCTTTTCAGACGTGCTGGCACTGAATCCCACCATCCCTAGAGGTGTTTTGACATTTATGGTGGTGACTGGCAGGGAGTTTTTGGTGGGAAATTCTGCCTTGCAACCAGCACCTGCCTAGAAATGCTCTGTAGAGGAACCAGGAAATGCTGAGTGGAGCAGGCAGGTGAGGGCAGGTGGAAAGGAAAGGGATACCTTAACAGGACGTCTCCTTCACTGTCTTTGCCCTGCCACCAGCAACAAGGAGAGAAGAAATTCTGGCATCAGCAAAGTTCCAACAGAGCTATAACTGGGAGCTTTTCCATCCCAGTGAGAGACAGCTCCTGACCCTTGTGTCCTACTGAAAATCTCCCAGTGGAGCCCACAGTGTTGAGTTCAGAAGGTAAATAATGCATCCATTGTAAATCAAAGGCATTTAACTGTTCCTTCTGAGCCCACTCTCTGCCAGCTTTCCATTTTCATCCCGTGTGGATCAGCCCTCAACTGGCTGGAGGGGAAGACTAAAACTTCTGTTGTCTGCGTTATTGGACATGTTGTAACCCTGACACAATCGCTCCCTAGCAAAGAGAGAAACAGACCAGCAATAACAACCAAATCCCATCCAACAGGAGTGCCTGCTGTAAATCAGCAGAGCTCAGCTGACTCCACCGGAGTCACATGGAGTAGCAAAGAGCAGAGCTGAGCCCGAGTAATCTGTGATCTGGCAGCCAATTTGTTTCCAAACAGCAAGTACCAGACAGAAGATCTTTTCCCCCAAGGAGGTAAAACAGTCAGGCATCTTTTTGAGAAGCATGAACTGCCAAGACATGAAATGGTGACAAATTTGATCCCGGAACCCTGAGAAAATTAATAAAGGTTAATGAAGCTTCAGTGTGGTGGCAGGAGTTTTTATTGCCATCCAAAAAGGGAAAGCAGAGGAGGCAGAGGAATGATTCAGAGAGTCCCTGCCAGGAGCCAGGCTTTCTATTCAGCAGTTTGGATCATGGGAGAGTTTGTGAAATTGTACTATTTACCATCAGTGTTGCCTGAAAGCAGAACTTGAGGAGTCTAGGAATTGTCACATGGGCTCCTCCAAATCTTCCCAGCACCAGCTGGTTGCTGGCTGGAGGGGATGGGATGGGGCACTCACCCACCTGCCATCCTCAAGGGAAAGACAGCCACAGTCAGACATCAGGACCACAAACATCCTGATATTTGCAAACACCTTGTTTTTGTCTGGCTCCTTCCTGGAATAGAAAGGTCTCAAACCCTGTGGTTTTTTATTGCTAAAAATCACTGGACTTCCCTGTGGGAGATTCAATTGAAAAAAGAAAAACTCTAAGTAGTTTTCCAATGCTCGTTTTTTGGGGTTTTTTTTTGAGTTTGTTAGGAGACAAATTACTTGAGACTTCTCACATCCCCACCACCCATTCCTGGCCATACCCTCACACTTTCATCTGCTCCAGTTAAAGTCCTCTCCATGAAATATCACAAACCACAAGAACACTCAAAATCTCCCTCTGCAGCACGTCCCATGGGCTTCCCACAGACTTATTTAGGCCAGGAGGAGAAAGTGGGGCTGGGCATCAAGGAGCAGATGTGGAGCTTGGATGGCTTTGTCACCTGCCCAGAGCAGGAAGGTGACAGGGAAACCTGGGATTGAATATCCCAGAAGCAGTGAGTGCTCACAGATGGGCAGAGAGAGAGGAGGCAGGACAGAGAGGAGGAAAGATAAAAGAGAAAAACAGAGGTCTTAATTGCAGGTCTAACACCCTGAACCTCCTCTCACCAATCATTTGGGCCTCCTGTTGCTGACATCTCCTAATGATTTATCCCCGTCTTGAAGGACTGAATGATTTCCTTTTCTCCTGGATGGGTATGACAGGTCTGCACTGTTATTTCTCATTCTAATTAAAGCCAGTCAGGCCCAGAGGATGAATGAGTGACCCTTCCAGCTTCCCCCAAGCTTCCCCCCTGCCAGGGTCACTCCACTGCTGCAGGAATCTGAAGGCTTCCTTTCCTCTGGAAAAGGATATGCAGAGAAGCCAGTTTGTCTGCATGTAACACAGAACAGCTGGGATCTAACCTGGGCAGCTTCCTTGGAGAGATGCACAAAACAATCCTGGATCCAAACAATGCAGGGAGGCACCAGCTCCCTTAGGAACATGGGGAAGTTGGTGCCAAGTGCTGTTTTGCTGTGGGTACCTGAACTTTATGGGGTGGAGGTCAAAAAACTAAAGGCAGTGGGGACCTGGTTGAATTCCAGCAGCCTTTTTCCCACAGCACAGACAGTGGAGAGGAGAAATTCCAGGATTAAGGAAAGACCTAGGCTCCATTTACATCCCAGCTGGATAAATGCAGTGAGAATGGCAGGAAAAACCCAAGCACCTTTCAAATGCTAGCAAGAGGGACAGAGGGATGATGCTCTTGGACCCAAACAGGGATGTTTCAATTGCAAGCAGAGGCAAATACATGAGATTTTGAAAGAACGCAGCTCAAGTGTGGATGTGGAGGATGATCAGTGCTGGCAGGAGTGGGAATAGGAAGCAGGTGACCAACACTTCTAATGAGAACATGCAATGTGTCAGACAGCACCTTGCAGCACAACCAAGTGAAAAACAAAATAAAGGCAGAGATTTTGAAGTGCTGTGGGCCAAGGTTTTGACATCCAAACATGTCTCACCACAGCTACACACTCTGTATTCATCCCTCAAAAAGGAGAGGCAAAGCAAATAGCAGGATCATGAAAATTATTGAGGCAAGGTGGGATGGTGGGAATGAATGGATGAACCGGAGCAAAGAGTAGAAAGGGATTATTAAAAAAATACCCAAAACATTCAAATGAATCTCAGTGCAGTAAAATTGATAGGAAAAGTGGTGACTATGGATATTTTGGGGCATCTGTCTTCTGCTAAAGAGTAAAACTGAAAAACACAGAATTACTAACAACCTCTAAACCCCAAAATCTCAGTGGATGGAGAAGAGGGTCATTTTGGAGGCCACTGGATATATTGCAATTACACCAGCTGAGGAAACAACCCAAAGTATTTTGATTTGAACATCTGAAATTTGTGAAAACATCACTGGGGGAGACCTGTGGCTCTCAGATGTGAAATGCCTGAACCACCAGTGAAGAAGTGGATGGGGCAAAGTCCCTGCAGCAGCAGAAGCAGCAAGAGGTATCGACAGGAGCTCCTCCAGCTTGCACTGAGCTCCAGCCTGGCCTGCAGGAAATGAAGTTGCCCCACACATGCCCAGCATATTTCAGCTCTGTGATTGCAGAAAAAAAAAAAATTAATGAGAAGCAGGGGTGGCAGAGACTGAGGCTCAGCCTTGGGAATACTATGTGGAATATTTATTCCTTCAGACCACTAAGAGCTCAAGGGATACATCCTAAACATGCAGGAAGCTGAAATTCCAACCTGGAATGGCAGGATGTGCCAGTGTCACCCTCCTGCACCTGACGTCAGGATGTGGTCACCCCTTTCCCAGCCGTGGGGAGCTGTGTCTTCCCAATGTGAATATTCATAAATGTCAGGGGTGGTTCTATGCAGCCTCTGCCAGATGGGATGGCAGGATTTCAGCTGGCTCCTCTGCCACTTCTCATTCCCCAGGAATAAACGCAGGCTGCCCACATCTCTGATTGTCCTTACATCTCTCCAGCACTGCTGAAAGCCCACACTGGGGTCAGGGCTGTGACGTTCCCCCTCTGGTTTGGATGTTGTCCACCCTTGTGAGGACCCTCAGCCTGCCAGGTCGTGAGCAAACTCAGCTCCAAGAACCTTGAAGCCAAAAAGAGCCACTGGAGAACATCCCTTTCCATTCACAGTGGGTGGATCTGAGAAGTTCCTCTGTAGGCACCTTTGGGCATTTTTTCCCCTTCCCTCTATGAAACAGCATCTCCTGCCCAAATCCAAGAGATGGAGGAAATCTCCCCTGTCTGTGCTGGAGAGGGGGATATCACCAAGTCCTTTAGCAAGGAAAAATCAGAATTACAACAAAAACTTCATGTTTTCCTTCAGATTTCATCTCTTGAGCTGCCACAAATAAAGGCCCTGCCTAAGCCAAGCTGCTGTTACCAAAGTTTCCTTCCCAGTTTGGGATGAGCCTTCAATACAGTTTTTCCTCAGCATTTCATAGCTTTTGGTTATGCCCATGGACAACTTACCTGGCTTGCTTCCTGTTGTGTATCCCTGGGGAAATTTAGCCAAAAGATCATCAAGCAAGAGACTCTATCACATGAAACCGCAGAGATGGTGGCCCAAACGAGTTGGAAAACACAAAGACCACATAAAAATGGTACCGGTGGAGTCATTCAGCCACCCCTGTGCACTGATTTCAACCTCTGTGGCCTCCAGACAACATGGTCACTCTCAGCTCTGGGGCCCAGGTGTCTGCATCCACATTTTGGTCACCAGGCTGGCACAAGTCACACCTCTTGGAAAAACAGAGACGTTTTTCCTACCATTCCCACTCCTGCATGCTGAGAGCTGCTGAAAACCCACCCAGGGCAGCTTTGGAAGAGGAAGGATGGCAGGACCTGGGGAAGGTCTCCCTGACGGAGGAGTTGTGTGACAAGAAATCTCCGGAATGTTTGTCGTGGCCTGGCAAAAGAAACCAACCAATGAAACCCTCAAAGATCTTCCACAAAAGTTCCTCTCAATGTCAGCACTCTGAGAAGCTGCCCCAGAGGCTGGAGATCCAATTAAACATCTAAAACACTTCTGCTAATCACCCATCAGCTTCTGAGCCACTTTGGCAGAAGTGACAAAGGAGAAGTTAAAGAAAAGAGATGGGTTTATCCTTGTTTTGAAGGTGGTGGGGATGTCTGTGTTTTTCTAACCTGACTTGCTTGGCCAGCAACTTCTCAGTAGACAAGTTTCAATTTACCTCCACAGCAGAGAGGAAAATATCAGAGCGCTCATCCCTGTTTTGTTCTGCTGTTTTAGCAGGATCACAGATGGCCCTTTGTTCAAGGAAAATATTTTTTCCTGCTTTTTTTTTTTTTCTTACTAGAAAATTAAGATCTCAGCTATTCCATAATACCTGGAGAGCGGGTCAGGTATTATTACAAGCTGCTCAAATGCTGAGCAATTCTCCCGGCCAATTCCTTTATTTTTTTTTTCATTTTTTCTTAGTTTTTTCCTTTTAATTAAAAAAAAATTAGAATCTTAACTGCAGCTTAATATGAACACTTAGAATAATAACAGTTCCAGGGAAAGAACGAACATTCTACTCATCCCTAACAAATCAGTGAGCAAAAGTCAATATGAAAATAACAGTGACACATTTAAAACAGGATTTCTATTCTACTTTTAAATCCTCTTAGGTTTTGGTGCAGATCAAAGTAACGGGAAGGAAAAGATACGTGCAAGAAAATTAGAAACCCTTCTTGGGTCAAAAGTGCATCTCATTGGGCAAAGGCAACAGATTCACTGAGAGGCAAGTTCAGAGCCAATGCGCAGTTTTGATATGAAGAGATACAGGTTTATCTTGAAGTAGGACACAGACCTCCAAATGTGCGTGGAGAAGTCTTCTGGAAAGATTTATTGCTCACACATCCCCTCAAATCCTTTCCAACACAAAAACATCAAAATGGGGCTCAGCAGTTTGTCTGCAAAGTGGGTCTTGGGACAATTGATCAGAATTAACTTGATTATCTCAATGGAATAAACCCGTTTGTGCTGCCCCACTCTGTGTGTGTACTCTCCTTTCAAACTAGAACTTTCCACTTAGTTTAAAATTCCCACTTCCCAAATAATCTGAGCTGAACTAATCTCATTGCAGTATGGAGGAGGAATGCAATGAAAAGAGGACATGAAGAGAAGTGAAATAATTTATTGAATCGTAGCCCCTCCAGGTTTTTTGCACTTACGGTCGGCTTTGCTGGGTGTTGTGTTCTGGAAAAAGTGAAGTAAATAATGAGTAAAAATCTATTCAATCTCCTCTACTGCACTCCATGCCATGGAAATCTAATCCAGTCTCCATGGCTCTCCACCCCATCCCACTCCTTGCCACCACAACCTCAGGAGATTGATCATGAACAAGAACCAAAGTTTTGACGTTGGGAAAGACCAAAGGAAGATGACATGCCCGTTGTTCAGTGCTGACAAGGGCATGGAAAACAGGGTCTTCCCCATGGAAAACAGGGTCTTTGCCCTGGAAAACAGGGTCTTTATCCTGGAAAACAGGTTTTTCACCCTCTCACCACTTCAGAAGTGCTGCAGAAGAATCAAACAGGTCCCACAGGCAGCTTGGAATATTGTTAGGGATGAGGAAGAGAATCTGGGGAACTGGGTCCCCCCACGTTTACCCAGAACATGAGAGACAAAAGAAGGTTTTTTTGCCTATTTTCCCATGTGTTCCCAGTTCAAAGAGTGACCAGCCCAGCAGATCCCCTCTCCCACTCCCAGTTCCATCTCTACCTTCTTCCTTCACACATCATTCACCAAGACTGGTGTGGCCCTTCCTCCAGCTCCGCTCAGGCACGCCCCAATCCCACAGCTGCACTGTTTTTCAGGACCAGCTTCCAGGTCCTTGCACTCCTACTCTCCCTACCATAAGCCACAGCTTATGACCATAAGTCATGACTACAAAGTCACCACCAAGCATGGGAGACATGGATTAAATATCCCTGGTGTGGACAAACCTCAGAGGGAATTTAGCAATCCTGAGTCAAGGAGATGGGATTCAATATACCAGGTTTCATTTTAAAAAACCCACAAAAATTCTAAGCCTAATTGCAACATATTTTAAATTTATGGAAATGTTAAAAAATGCATGAAATCATTTTAGCCCTTATTAGAGGAATATATTTATGTCCCTTTATTTGAACTTCTCCCTTATCAGGAGATACTTCCCAGCCTTTGAAGACAGTTGAACTTTCCTTAGTTATTTGACTAGCCAGAGGAGTTATTCAAACATTCTCTAGTCTGAATTTGAAATAAAAAGGAGGGAATAATTATAACCAGCCATTCGCTCACATTTGTTGAGCTGAACTGCATCTGCAGTTGGCTTTTCCTCCTCATCCCCCTCTGAACACAGCTTAAAGCAAAAGAAGAGCTGGGGATGAAAGTGCTGGAGGTTCACCAGCTCAATCCATCAATATCTGACTGATGTGGGCACTTCTCTGGAGAAAAGGACCTGAAAAGAGGATGCATCACAGGAGGAGAGTGGAACACCCACTGAAGCCTTTGCTCACTCAGTCCCTATCTAAGCCAGAACTTTCTCCACATCCCAGCACAGGATGCTTCTACTTGTAAAAGAAAGGGGCAGGATCACTGCTTTTAAGCTAAACCAAGAAGTGAGATTAACATCCCTCTTAGCTTTAATTATTTGGGAGAACTGAATAATAATAATTTTAAAAAAGCCTTTAAGGACGTGGCAGATTCACCACCAGCATATGAAAACCTGAAGTGAGCCTAATTATGGATTCTTACAAATTCTTTGGGCTGCAGGCCTGGGAGGCATTGGAAGACTGTGCCAGCACGTGCGCGCGTGCATGCGAGACAGGCAGGGACGGGCAGGGCCATGCACTGAATCCACGCATTCCCCCGGCCTTGCTGCTCCAACATAGCCCCAGAACAACTTCTCTGAGTCTCTGGAGCACCCTCCATCCTCCACGGGGATGAGGCCAACCTCCTCCTCCTCCTCCCGGGAAGGGCGCCCCGGCCCCGCGCGTGCAAGGGAACATGCCTCCACTTACTATTGCAAGCCTTCCTATTGCACAGCCGTCCTTCCTCCAGCACTCCCTCGCAGGCCAGGCCCTCGTTGGGAAGGGGCTTGCAGGAGCGCATGCGGGTCTGCAGGCCGCCCCCGCAGTCCTTGGTGCAGTCGCCCCAAGCCGACCACGAGTTCCAACCACCTGGGCGAGATCCAGAAAAGCCCCGTCAGCCCCAGTGAGAGCCCAGGGGAGCTGAGGCAGCACCGGCCCAGCAGATCCTGCCATGTTCCAGCTGCCAAGACCCGAATCTGGGGTGTCTTTAAAAGTGGTGGGACTGGGCACTGCAAGGTAGCCCAGAAAGTCAGGAAGGGCTTTATGTTGATTTCTCTGCAGTTATTCCTGCTTCCAGAGTTCAAGAAGTGTTTGGACAATGCCGTCAGGCACATGGTGGGGTTCTTGGGGTTGACCTGTGCATAGGCAGGAGTTGGACTTCAGTGATCCTTGGGGGTCACTTCCAACTCAGGATATTCTATGATTCCAACTAGTCCTGCTCTTCCTGTGTTTACTGTGGCAAAGAGCTCCCCTCTGACAAGACCCACTGCCCATTTTGTGTCCTGTTAGCTTCTAACCCCAGAAAACACAAGCAAAAACCACTTCAAGGCACAAATCCACCATCAGTGAGGTTGTGTCTCCTCCTTCTGCCCCACACAAACACACAATGTGAAAACAAGGGAGGTGAGAAGGGATAAGGGTTCTACCATTCATATTTCCCAGAAAAGGTATTTCCTTTCCCCACACTGCAGACCCCACCAGCCACAGAAAGGCACTACTCTTAAGGACAGCTTTGGTGCTGGAATAACATGGGAATGATGTTCTCCTCCAGCACCCTTTGCAGAACCCACGAGGAGCAACCTGTGAGCACCACAAGATGAAGGTGCATTTTTGGCTCCTCTCACCAGCCATGCCCAGTGCTGGTGTCAGCAACGCTCAGCTTTCCACCTCTGAAAATTGACGGATCCACCTGGCTGCAGGGACGATCCTGATGCTTAAGAAGGGAAATTCTGAGCCTCTGCAGCCTTCTCCACCCTGAGCCTTTCCAGCCTCCTGCCAAGAACAACTGGCCCAGGTGGAACGTCCGTAAATGCTGATGGCAGGATGGGCTGTGAAGACCATCTGAATCTGGCTCACCTCCCACAGTCCAAATGCCTGCAGAGAGCACAGCAAGGCTGACTTTTGGGTTGTAAAAGACAGCAGGGGATCATCCAATCCTTTCAGGTGATGGATAAGCTGTCACATCCCTCAGTGGTCAGTTCGCTCCTCATCGGCTGCACACAGCAATTGAAAATCTGCTGAAATAAGCCTTGGCTTGACTGTTCTGCTCCATCGTTTGTCCACCTCATGGGGAGGAGCAGAGGTGGCCCTTCAGCCCAGAGGTGGCCACTTTCACATGGCTGCTTTTCCTGCTGTGAATTCTCTCATTACCCACAGCTACCCTTGGAGATGTTTCAGGACCAGGGAACTCAGCTCTGTGCTGTGCTCAGGCACAGAAAAGGATAACAAGCTAAAGATGTAGGGTTTATTTGAAGACAGGAAACATTGGGAAAATTCTTGTTTTTAAAATAAAAATGAAATACTCCCCCCTTCCTTTTTTTTTTTTTTTCTTCTTTGCCAACAGAGAATTCAGAGTTGCAGATGATCCACTTGAGCTGACTCAGCCTCCCTGAATTGCTATTTATGAGGAGATCGTGGCTGTACTCTGAGCTCTGGGCTCTGCTGGTCCCTACATAACCTAGACAGGATACCAGCCCTGTCTGGGAAAATGAGCCAAACGAGGTGCCAGGTCAGAATTTAGGGACATTACCAGGATCCCCTTGCACAGGTATGGGCAAATACTCATCCACCTTCTCAGCAAAAAAACCCATGAGTTCATATTCAGCTGTGTTTTAACTTTTCCTCCCATGACAGAGTGAAAACAAACACAGGCTCAGCAGCATTCCACTGCTGATGGCCATGGAAGCTGCTCAGATCCCTAATAATGAAAATAACGTGGGAAAATGGGATTGGGATGGAAACGGAGGGCAGAGAACCTGCCAGCAAAGTGCCCAGAGATCCTGGTAGTGGCGTGGAGGATGGAGCTGTTACTGCCACAAAACAAATATTTGACCTTGAGGATGACTGTCTTTCTCTCAAAAGTCACTTACTGTGCTGGCCACTTTTCTAAACAGCACGGGAACACAGGCTTGTCTTCCATTTCCTAATGGGAGACAGATTGTGTTTAATTTGTAAGAGAAACCATCGGCATAATGGGAGGTATTCCAATGCCAGGCTTGAGCTGATCAATAGGATATCTGTAACCAGACACGTTTAGAAGTTAATCAACTTGCCCTTTTCAGAATATCTTTCTTTAGTCTCACTCCCTTGCAGATTAGGAGTGAGGCTGAGAAAAGGGAGAAAGCAGCTCCACACAAGGCTTGGCTTGGATTGTCATTTATTTGGGATGCTTTTTCTTGAGACAAAATGCATAATTGCTCCAGTGTCTTTAGAAGTTATTTTATATTGTGTTTGTAAGCAAAATATATGGGCCCAGACTTACTGGCTGTCGTGGTGTCCCCAGTTTGATGATGGATTATTCAGAGTTCTGCATTTTGGGATATGACCTATTAAGGCATTGATTCCCTAAAATACCCAGAGAAATTAATGATGCCTGGTCTCACTACAGGAGAGAGTGTGGGATAATGAAGGTGTCAGTGTTTAATTTCTTAAATCATAAAATGGTTTGGGTTGGAAGGGGCCTTGAGACCACCTTATTCCAAACCCCTGCCTTGGGCAGCGACTCTCCCATTATCCCAGGTTGCTCCAAGCCCCATCCAGCATGGCTTTGGACACTTCCAGAGATGGGGCAGCCACAGCTCCTCTGGACACCTGTGCCAGGGCCTCACTACTCTTAGAGCCAAGAATTTACTCCTAATATCTGACCTAAACATTCTTTCTTTCAGTTTGAAGCCATTCCCCCTTGTCCTGTCACTCCAGGTATTTGTAAATGTCTCTCTCCATCTTTATTGCAGGTTCCCTTCAGGTCCTAGAAGGTCACAATTAGGTCGCTCCAAAGCTTCTCTTTTCCAGAATGAACAATCCCAATTCTCCCAGCCTTTCCTCCCAGCAGAGCTGCTCCATCCCTCTGATCATCCTGGTGCCTCCTCTGGTCTCTCTCCAGCAGCTCCAGGTCCTTCCTGTGCTGGGCCCCAGGGCTGGGGCAGCTCTGCAGGTGGGGTCTCATCTGAGCAGAGCAGGGGGGATAACTCTTACTCTGCTTATCAGCAATGGGAGAACCAGGTAAAATAAGATAAAAACCGTCATGATCTCAAATCCTTAACTGGAATGAGCTCAGTTTATGAGGCTGAGCACAGATAACTTCCTTCCTCTCCTTACTCCTCAGTTTCCATCCGATTTGTGAGTACTAAAGGGGAGCTAGAGAACTACCAGGGCACTCAGTAAATCTACTCAGGAATTTACAGCCAAGAGAAAGGTATTCCCCACTTTATGGAGCAGTTCTTTTTTATCATCAGGTTGTACCATGGTCCTGACAAATTAAATGCTGCATGGTATTTATCTTGTTTATTGGTTGTCGGATAAACCTTTTGAAAACCCTCTTCTTTTCCTGGGTCTAATCCTTCACTGCTTCAAGTGATTTGTCTTTTTTAGTGGAGCTGTAAACAAGTGGTTAAGGGTCTATTATATGAAGTTATTCCCATGCCACCTTTCAGGGGGCAAAAGTGCTATGCCATGAGGAAAACACGGGGTTTTTGTTCCCACTGCTGCATCTGGCTTCTGGAAAGGAGTGGCTGAGGGAGCTGGGGAGGCTCAGCCTGGAGAAACGGAGGCTGAAGTGAGACTTATCTGTCCTTACAACTCCCTGAAAGGAGCTTGTAGTGAGGTGGGCATCAGTCTCTTCTCCCAGGTAACAAGTGGCAGGATGAAATGGCCTTCAAGATGTGCAAGGGGAGTTTTAGATAATATCTTCTGGATTATTTCTTCACAGAAAGGGCAGTCAAGCACTGGAACAGGCTGCCTAGGGAAGAGATGGAGTCACCATTGCTATGAGCATTCAAACAAGGTGTGGATGTGGCACTTGAGGCCATGGTGGTGGTGAACATGGTGGGGGTGCTACGTGGGCAGTTGGGCTTAGTGATCTTAGAGGTCTTTCCTAACCATAATAATTCCATGATTCTACTAAAAGAATGATCTACAGTGGCTGTAGACTGACCTCCAATGGCTGTGGTGTCACACAGAGGCTTTCAGCCCAATGCAGAAGCTGCAGGAGGGACGTGTGATGTGGTTCCTGCAGAGGCTGCGCAGCTTCCCCACCCCTCAGTCCATCACTCAGCCTCTGCTTGTTGAGCTGCTACAGACCCCATGGACTCCCCACCTCCAAAAAATGTTCATCCCCATCTGCCCACCTTGCTCTGCCCCTCTTCCACTTCGAGCATGAGGCTGGATGTTTTTTAGATGCTGGGAAATGAGGAATCCACATGAAATGCAGTTCAGGCTCACTCTAAATTTAATGGGACCCTTTGCAGACAGTTCCTGCCACCCTGGAGTCCCGTTCCATGAGCTCTCAGCAAACTGCTGCTCCTACTGATCGATGCGGCTTGAGTTGCCATCTGTCCCTAATCCAGAAATAATGAGGCTGCTGCAACTGCTCCATAAAGGATTTTACTTTTCGGAGGCACTGACTCCTCTGAAGGTCACACACCCAACCCGTTCCCACTCTGTGAAGTTTTTTCTCAGCTATGGCCTGGTAGAACCATGGAGTTCTCTCACTTTGCCCTTTATTCCATGGCTCACGCCTCCAGCTCCAGAAGTTCCCATCACAACCAGCAGCTGCCACCTTGGTCACACAGCCAGGTTTAACTTGTATTTTTTTATTTTTTGGAGAACAGCTCAAGCTCCTGGAACGTGTTCTAATGAAGGTGGCTTCTGCATCTGAGGCTCATGGCTGGTCTGAGTGCTTGTCATTGAGGGAGGCCTTTAATCCAGTTTCTAAAGAGTTTTTTGATCCTTCTCAGTCAGTTCTTATCATGATCATGGACTAAAACAAATTACTTTTCATGCAAGGCTGACCCGATGCATTCTAATTCTCCGGTTAAACGGAGAAAATTCCAAGATGGTTCACATCAACCAGCAAGCTCATATTCGGCATTTCTCCTTCTGAATCTTAAGCAGAGATGCCACAAGAATGGGTCTTTCCTACTGCAAATTAACTGGAGGGCTCCATTTAGACACCTCGTCCAAACACCCTTGATCTTGAGGAAGATTTGCATCCCCATGCGGAGTTTATCTCCACAGCTGACAGCTGCAATGTGTCTCAGATGCCAGTCACTCAATCATGCCTTTTAATTTAACAGCAATCCCTTAAATTAGATGGCAGTGACAACAGCAAAAAACTAAGGAATCAACACAAGACGATCAATAGAGCACAGCAAAAGGGGCTTTGCTGACACTCCACATCCACCTCCGATTCTTCTTTTTTGGATTTAGCCTCTCACTGACCCCAGCTGAAGACACGTCTTGTTGGCAGCTGTCTCCAGCTCAGCAGGTCAGGGCATCTTGTGTCTGAAAAACATGTCCAGACTGCTAAAACCCCTCCACAGCTCTGTGTGCTACCACTGGGAATATTTGTAGTGGAATCTATATCACAGTTTCTGAATCACCTCAATTAGCAAATGAGTGGAAAAAATTGTCATTTCTTATGCAAATTGGGGGAAGGATACTGAAGGGAGATCAAGAGTGAGATTGTCTTATACCATCTGAATCCTAAATTTGTTATACAATGGGGTAAGTGAGGGAGCTACTCCCTTATCACTTCTCCTTTCTGCTGTGCTGGAAAAGAGCAAGTCCAGAAGGGGCTATTCTGAAGACAACTTCTATTAACCAACCAGTGATTGTTCCCGGGAAAGTCATATGTTCAGTTTGCTCCTTCTGTGGGAAAAAGGACAGAAATCTTTCCAGAAGATGTCCCCTCTTTGTGTCCCCTGCATTAAAAGTCTACAGCAGCAGAAGTGAGTTGCTCCAGTGGTTCCTCCTCTGCCCTTTCCAATATGAATCTCGTGTAACTCTTTGCTGTTTTGCAGATTGTGCACATAAATAGCAAAAGCAATGCCCCAAGCTCCCTAAAAAGCAAAATCATTCATTGCAAGGACATGGAACGAGAGGAAAAGGGGAAATGGTTTTAGGCAGGAAGATGCTAGATTTAGATTAGATAACAGAAAGGAATTCTTTACTGTGAGAATGGTGAGGAACTGGCACAGGTTTTCCAGAGAAGCTGCGGCTGCCCCATCCCTGAAAATGTCCAAGGCCAGGTTGGATGGGGCTTGGAGCAATCTGGGATAGCTGAAGGTGTCCCTGAAAAAGAAAGGAGCCTTGGGACAAGGTTAACTTTAAGATCACTTGCAAACCAAACCATTCCATGATAATTTGACTCTCCTCCATGGAAAGGAGATGGGTGAGTGGAGAAAAACAATAAAAACTAATTAAAAGTTCATGAGATGCCAGGGCAAGGTAACCAGGGACTGGCTGCTACTTGAGTTTTCCAGTACTGGAATTGAGGAGTGTCAAATGAAACTGGCAGGAGGCAGGTACAAAACCAGTGAAGGACATAATTTACAGACACAGAGGGGTGTCAAATGCTGTGATGTTTTTACAGCAGGAAAAGGCGCCAAAATTTCCATTAATACAAAATATAACTGGGGAAATGCATGAAAGACAAACCCACAACTGGTAACAGATACAAACCCAGCAGCTCTTGCTCAGAAGTTCCCTGGGCTTCAAGCTGCTGAGTTGTTCAAAGTTGGAAAGGATCTTCAGGATCATCGAGTCCAACCTCTGACCTTGTTGACCAAACCACAGCACTCAGTGGCATGGCCAATCATTTCTTGAACACTTCCAGGGATGGTCATTCGATCACCTTCCTGGGCAGCCTGTTCCAATGTCTGGTAGCCTTTCCAGTGAAGAAATTCTTCCTGATGTCCAGCACGAATCTCTCCTGGCATATTCTCTCTTTTCCTGTTGCTGGTTGCCTGGGAGAACATGTTGAGGCTGCCAGGCCAAAACCTCCTTTCAGGCTGTCTGCATGTTGTATGTTTGTCTTGTTCTGCTATTTTCCCTTGGTAGCCACTGCTAATGAGAGGATATTGGGCCAAAAAAACCCCTGATCTGGCCAACAAGATGGTTCCTGGTACTCTCCCGGTTGCTTGGCCTCTTCCTACCTTGACTTTAACCCTGTGACTCTCCTTCACAGAGACGTGGCCAGGGCACAGCCAGCTCAAGGTCAAGCCAGTATTTCCCACCACCAGAATTGCCAAAATCTGCTCAGGTCTGGGCACCCAAATGAATGACGTGATTTTTCAAAGCTGCTGAGTGGCCAAAGCTGCCACTGGTTCCCAGAGCATTCACAAATCCCTGCAAATGAAGGTAACGAGGTCAAATCTGGACAAACATTTAGGACCAGCTTCAATCTCCCTCTGCTCTACAAATCACTTAAGGAGGATGAAAATGAGGCCAGTGTGCAGCTTTCAAGGAAACCCAGCATAAAGCTGTGCTTATTATATGAATCCCAGCAAATGAAACACTAGGGATAAAGAGAGATTATTTATGTGGAAATGGTGGGGGAGGTGGGCAGGGAAATGAGAAAGGGAATGTTTAGTCTGGAACGGGAGATCAAATAAAACCATGGAAGAATCTTCCTGTACGAAAGCCATAGAGGCCTAATCACTTACATCATTTCAAAGCAGAGCAGGCAAAATATCAGACTTGTGAAGAGAAATCCAGCCTGCACCACTGGGGAGGAATGAAATGCTTCCCCACCCTGAACCTCTCTGAAGTTGTATAAATCACAGCAGAGCTGAGTTCATGCACTGTTTGCCTCCCCACGCTGCTGCAGACCCCAGTGCAAAGCACAGAGGGGACAGATTAGCACAGCCACGTGCCTGTCTCCCCATGGTAAGGAGATTCCACTGAAATCTAACTGTGAAGCCCAAGCTGACTGAAACTTTCCCTGATACCAGGATCACTATCTATTTTCATAAAAGGAAATCAAAGAAGAGCATTTGTGAGATTTCATTTCATGTCTTTAAAAGATCTGTTAGGGATGCGATTTAGTGGTGGGCTTGGCAGTGCTGGGTTAATGGCTGGGCTTGATGATCTCAGAGATCTTTTCCAACTTAAAAAATTAAATGATTTTCTGTTCTGCCTTTCCTGACCTGGAGGGCCTTGGTTTTTACCTATAAAACACTTGCAGAACACTGCATGAACCCATAAATGCCATGAAATGTTGTAACACTCAGAGCTCTGCAAACCCAAGCAATTCCATCTTGTTTCCTGGACAGCATTTCCACCCGAAGGATTCCCATGGTCCCCAAGAGTGCAGTTTCTCAGTCCTCCATGAGCCGTGACATATTTCTCATCACAAGAGCACTGCAAGGAAGGGCTGTGCCATTATTGCCCCTGCAGGATGAACTGGGGAGGGGCTGTAAAGATGAAAGACTTGCCCACGGTGTCCCTACAACACTGAGAGAAATCAAACTCTCTTCAGGTGAACATCTTCCAGGAAAACGGAGAGAAAATCTCCCAGGGGGAAAACCCAGGAGCCAAGTGTCCCCCCTCAGAGCAGTTTTGATGAGGAAACCACAAAATTTGTGTTGCCCAGTGCTCCAAGCTCCATGAACAGTTCCCAAGACAGAGCCAGAAATGCAAACTCCAGCTGAGGCAGCACCTTGGAACTACAAAACCAAACATTTAATGCTGTTTTCATAGGCACAGCCAACCCCTGTTCATACAGAGGTGTCAGGGATGTGGATTTTGCCTGGAAGGGAACAGAGGAGGCTGAAAAACCACATGAAGGTGGTTTTTGAGTGGTCATCTCTGAGGAAGGCTGAGGAACAAGCAGGTTGTCAGCAGGCACTTTTCCCGTCAGTGTCCTCCCCTTCTCTGAGCTGTCGGATCCACTCACCCTACTCGGGAAGATGTTAATCCAGGCTGCTTCTCTGGGCAGGGGCTGTCATTCCCACCTCTGCCTGTGACACCTTGTTCATGTTCTCCACTGCAGAAGGAGCAGGTTTCAGCCTTGTCTCTGTGCCTCTGCCTCTTTCCAAGGCCCCTCATGGAGAGGGGGCAGGCTCTGGTAACACCTGGGTGAGCTGAGGGAGAATTTGGGGGAAGTTGAATCACAGAATCATAGAATGTTTCAATTCGGATGGACCTTAAAGGTCACTGAGTTCCAACCCTCCTGCCTCCTGCCTCCCACTAGAGCAAGTCAAGGCAAGATTCAGTAAAATTTTCAGGATTTCAACTTAATCTGGTATTTTCCATCACATGGGTAACAAATGCCTTTAAATATTCCTTTTTTTGGTACCTTTGAGGATACCACATCTAGAAGGGAAATTTCTTCCTAACACAGAGGGGGTTGGGATCATAAAATCATAGATTCCTTGAATGCTTTGTGTTGGAAGGGATGTTAAAGATCACCACGCCATGGCCAGGGACAGAACTTTCCACTATCCCAGATTGCTGAGAGCCTCATCCAACCTGGATTTTAACACTTCCAGGGATGGGGCAGCCACAACTTCTCTGGGCAACCTGTGACAGAGCCTCACCACTCTCTGAGTATAGAATTCCCACATTTCCTAAATTCCCACATTTCTTCAGTCCAAGGAAAAGGCAGAGCTATGTTCAAGCCATTGAAGGCACCCAAATGAGAAGCTGCTTTCAGGCTGCCTAATGAGGGTTTTAGGAGGCAGCAGCTGCAGTTCTGTGTCTGGGATAATCACCACGTGGAATCCAACATGCCTGGGCATCAAGGGCAAGAAATCAATACCATCAACCTCTACCAGCATTAAAATGATGAGGTTAATATTGATCTTTTGACTTTAAGGTGTGGTGTGTGAGTCCTTAGCATCATTGCTGGGAATCCAAAGCTGGAGCACTCTAAAACGGACTGCAGGCACAGCAATTTGCTCACAGGTCCCTCAGGGACCCTGGATTAGAATGAATAAAGCAATTCTCAGCCTGGTTTGTAATCGACCATTCCCGAAGTCTTCGCCTTTTCTATCAGTGGTGGGAGGGGATTATTCACATGAGTCTGTTGTGTCCCTTCAAATTCCCAGAGTGGCACCAGGAAATGCCAAATGGAATTCATGCAGACCTGCAGGCAGCAGAATTGAGGTCTCGGCCTGTGTTTTTGGCCTGAAAACTAAATAGGAGTTAAGCCTTGCTCTTTATAGTGTCTTGATGTAGAACAGATGCTACCTTGCTACAGGTGAGGTCTCCCTCTGATTTCTCCTGTAATCACCACTAAAAGAAAAACCTTTTCCCTAATGAAAGCATCTCCAGGAGAATTTCTTAACCCTGAGTCTGCTGGTCCAGTCCCTCCTACCCATAATCTTCAGCCCTGAGAGATCAAGGTCTTAAAGGCTTAAACCCCTTTGTTCCTAGAGACAAATCTGATGTGAAATTCCCTTGGTCTGAGGTCCTGCTTAAGAAAAGAAAGGCAGGGAATTGAGATATTAAATCATCACAGATCAGGAGATGCCACCGAAGGCTCAGTGCTCACTCAGGAATTTGTAAATGACTTTTCCTGTTGTTCCTATTTGCCGTTGATATTTCCAGCTGTGTTAAGAGGCCTTGAGCAAGATGAGACTCGGTCTGGGATTGTCAGTCCATGGGCAAAACACTCACAGACAGTCCTTGAACCTGAGAGCCTGCATTAGGCAGTGCCTAATTACTGCTATGATTGGAGCTACAGAGCGAGGGAGGTGAGTGTGTGTGGAGAGGCAAGAGGAGAGTGGGTTTATTACCAGATGTACAGAGATCCAGACCACTTTACAAATTATTGACCCTGCTTAATTGCTAATCATCATGTGCATTAGCTATTTTTCTTTCATGAGGGAAGGCAGACAAACATCCCTGAGCTACAAAATTGTCTGAACAAACAGGCGGGTTCTGGGCGGAGCAGGGGTGGTCTTTTCCTCCCAGCACATTCCTCAGGTTGACTGGAAATTAATCCATGTGAGAACGGAGGATGGAGACAGATGGTGGAAGATTTCCCTGCCTCCTTTTCCCCTTTGGTCACCTTTGGTGCTGGGAGGAGTCAGGAGTGGTTGGGTTATCCTGGATTGCCAGGATTGTTCAGGATGGAGAGCCAGGATGCACCAGGTGACTCCCTTTGCTATAACACTCCATGACATCAGGGACATGGTTGAATCCCTTCCGGATAAACTCCTTGCAGCCTTCCAGTAATTAAAGAGGAGGAGGGAGAGTGAGTTCTTTTATGGACAGATAACGATAGGAAAAGCAGGAGTGGTTTAAAAGTAATGGATAAGAGATTTAGATGAGATATTAAGAAGAAATTCTTCACTCAGAGTTTGGTGAGGCCCTGGCACAGATTTCCCAGAGAAGCTGTGGCTGCTCCATCTCTGGAAGTGTCCAAGGCCAGGTTGGATGGGACTTGGAGCAACCTGGGATAGTCGAAGGTGTCCCTGCCCTTGACAGAGGATGGAACTGGATGATCTTTAAGGTCCCTTCCAACCCAAACCATTCCATGATTCTATGAACACAACCTCCCCTAGAGTCACCAACTGCTTGGCCAGCAATTCTCACTTCTCACAAGGCAAACAACCTCTAATAGTTGTATCTATTAATTACCACTGACTGCTGTCTGAGGAGCTGTGTCATATTTTATTTTTCTCTGGGGCCATCTGGGATGGGCCATGAAGGCCAAAAGCAGGAAGCTGGTGAAGGGTGGATCTGCCCTGCCTGGCTTCAGAGCCTTCCCAAAAGCCTCGGGTTGGATACATCTATTTCTTTTTCTTCTTTTTTTTTTTTTTTTTTGAGCACATCAGTATGAGCCAAGAGCAACATCTACTGGCCAAGCTGTTTAGCAAGACCAAGTGTAGATCTGTCACAATCCATGGGTTTTTACATATTTGTGAGATATTTTTAGGTATTACCCAAGCACCAGGATTAGCACCAGCACTTCCCAGCTGTGCAAGTTGCCACCAAAGCAGATGTCCCAGCCCTGCACACCTGGACTTGGCTTTTATCCATCCCTAATGTGAAAATTGCTTTTCAAGCCCACTGTGTCCTGGGTAGCACATCTTGACAGATGGAAATATCTGTGTATCTCCATTTCTTCTTAGCCAAATGCTCCTTGGACTTCCTGTTGAGGTTTCCTAGGATAAAACAGGCTAAAGGGGAATAACAGCTCATTTATTGCCACCAAAACTGCAAGAAACTTTCCATGGGGGGATATTCAAATAGTCTAACTTTATCTATCAGAAATAAAGGCTCTGAATTTGGAGGCTGAGCCTGTTCTGGTGTCTTCTGGTGAGAGCTAAGAGAATGTGTGGACTTCAAAATAGGAGCTCAGGAAAAGAAATGGTGCTGGCAAAGCTGGGTTATGAGGAAAGATTATGGGAAGGGACTTCACCCCTTAAAATTGTCCAGATGTGTCAAATTCAACGTTGTTATCAGCCCTTGGGTTTTTTTTTTTTTCACAATCCTTCTCGAAAGGCAGCGTGGGAATGTGTGGGAATGAGAGCGAGAAATCAGCAAAGCTTCACCCAAAAAATGTTAGCAAGAAAAAAAAGAAAAAAAGAAAAATATTGAGAGACTGAGTTCATCTTATTAGGAAGAGTGAGAACAAACCCCATGAATAACAGGCACAGCTCATGTCTCCACCTCTGCAGCCTGGAGCATGGGGCTGTTTGGGCATTGACAGGAGAACAGAGCTCTGAGGAACTCCAAATCAATTAAACATAAACCACAATTTCCTCCCCTCACGAGGGCCACTGCTCCCCACAGAGCAGGATTTAAAAGGGAATAAGAGAAAAGCAGCCTGATCTGGATTCTGAGCTCATGGCAAAATCCTGGACCCCTCTCCAGAGCGTTGTCAGGTGAGTAACAAACAGCCCAGGTGGTTTCAGGGGTCTGTGATGCAGATCTGTCCACCTGGGCACTTCATAAGTAAAGGAGGGAGATAAGAACTCTGAAAATACAGACTTTATATTTGCTAGAAATGCCCATTTCTCCCTGCTGATTACAGAAGGAGACCAAATGACCTCTTCAGACATCGAGGATGTTTTTTTGGTCAGAAAAATCCTTCTCATTAGCTGTGAGAGGTGGCAAGAGAACCACAAGTGGTTAAAATGAGCAGGAACCACGAGCCAAAGCTGCATAAAGTGAGAAGGAACAACCCTGCCTGCCACAGGCAGGTGGTGAACTCGCTCTATCCAGGTGCCTCTCCTGCTCCTGCTGACTCACAGCCATGTCCAAATGTCCCCTTGGCCGTCCCCTCTCAGGACAGGACCTGCAGGTGTTCCTGGCAGACCAGGCTGAAACCAGGGCATCTGAGCTGTGCCCTCTGAAGGAGCAGGACCAGCAGCATCACAGGACTCTGGGTGTCTGCTCAGGCTTGAAATCTCCTGCATGACCTCAAAGGAATCATCTTCCCCCTGCCTGATTTCCCAGGTGGGCGAGTCTCTGATAATGATGGGAAATGGGATGGAACTGAGAGTGAAAAGACAAATTTTGCTCTTTCTGGCCATGACCTATGGACACAGATCCCAGTTGGAAACAGCCCTGTGGTTTTTACTAAGCCTGGTATAGCCAAAAACCCCACCAGGTCCCACGGTCACAATCTTACCCAGAAAGGGATTGTTACCAAACCCAACTCTTGGGACAGGTGTGGCACCTACCCACATAAAACAGATAAAACAGGTAAAGAAGGTTTTTCTTCTGCTTGATTCTGGTCCATAGATGATGGCATGGCTGAGTCCTTTTTGGATATTTGGAGGATTCCTTTAATAGGGAGGACAGGAATGTTCTCACAGGGAAATGGATCAATCACCCAGTTCTTTCAGACTGCAGCACAGACTGGGGTTTGACCCAATGCCAGCAAGAGTTCAACAGGACCAGGATGATTAGGATGATATTTAAGGCTCATTTTACCTCTTCTTGAGGATGCCTGGCCTTATCCAATGTTTTGTGGTGACTTCCACAATTTCCACCTGGTTTTGTGCCCAAGTTTCTGGACATGGCTTCAGTGCAGCACTTGTGGGAGGAAAGGGAAAGCCCAGAGGGAGTTTGCGTCTTCCTCCAACTCTGCCACAAAAAATCTCCAGGTTACAGCAACTGGTGCATGGAAAGTTATAATGACAAGTGCTTGGGAAAAAGGAGGCCTCTTAAAGCTATGGAAAAAAAATAACTCCAGGCTACAGAAGACCAGGGGTCTGGTTTCAGCCTGATGCCTCCTGGAAATTGTCTATTTCCAGATAAAAAGTGGAATCAAAAAGCTGCATCCAAGCAGATGGGCTGGTTGTGATCCCTGGCTGAGCAGGCACACGAGGATCCACGCAGGTAATGCGTGAGCAGAGGCCAAATAAAGCACAGAACAGCAAACCCAGCCAGGAGGGGCACAAGCCTGAAGGGAAAGGTTGAGCTCTGGTGTCTCCCTGAATAACACAAGGCACAAAATATTCTGTTACCAGCCTGGGGAGCAGACAATTAAAACGCTACTTGAAGCAAATGTCTCCTGACTCTGGCTCAGAATTTCAATTAGGCTGGGAAGGCTTTTTGCACTTAAGTGCAGGTTAGTGACATTTCAGGAAGGAGAGATTGATTGGGAGCTGGGTCACAGCTCAGCAGCGGGGATCATGTCTAGGGGCCTGTCCTTAAAAACAATGTGTGATCTCTGTGTGGCATTTTCCTTGTTTAGCTCGTTGATGTTTCCTCTGAGAATGAATAATCCCAGAAGCCAGAGCTGTGTCCCCTCCTTTCAAACTCTGGCTTCTTTTGTTACTCCTTTCCTTTTTCAAAGTGTTTTAAGCATCCTTAGATGTCCAAGCAGTATTTCCTCTGGCTCTTCTCTTGCTCCCAAGGTAATTAACCTTTTCTTCTCTCAAGAATCGGTTTCTGACTTAAAGGAAACTTTTTGTTTACTGTTTCACCAGCTTTGCAGATCCACGGAAAACAGGAGAGTGTCTGCTATGACAAACTGCAGGTACAAACAACCTCACTCCAGCTATTCTGTCTGGAAAACAAAGTGAGGAAATGCCCCCAACCGGTTCAAAAATAAAAATAATTATTGGAAGGCACCAAGCGTGCACCAGGAAAAATCCAGGAGGTGATAAACCCCGCAGGACAGTGCACCAGGTCCTTTGGTGTGGTTAGAGGTGACTGAGAGAGCTACAGCTTTTGGGAGATGTGCCTGAGACAGGGGTTTTTTTCCATAAAACATCCCAAAATTCATTCATTCCTCACCATTCTCACACAACTGTACAAAAGTGCACAGGCTAATAAAAACATCAGCCAAAATGAAACCCTCCAGAAGAAAACACTCCAGTCTACCACCTAAACTTCAGCACAGAGAAAAACCCTGCTAGGGACACACACTGGGGAGATGAGGAGCAAAGCAAATAATCAGATAGGATTAAATCAACCAGGAGAGCTTTAGACTGGATTTTAGGGGAAATTTCTTCACTGAAAGGGTTGGAACAGGCTACCCAGGGAAGTGATGAATTCACCATCCTTGGAAGTGTTCTAAAGGTGTGTGGATGTGGCTTTTGGGGACATGGTTTGGTGGTGGAATTGGCAGTGCTGGGTTAGCCGTTGGAATTGATGATCTCAGAGATTTTTCCAACCTTAATAATTTTCTGATTCTAAGACTTCTGCTACCAAAAGGGTTGTAGGTAAAGCATGACGGGCACGCTGATGGACAAATCTAATGTGTGCTCTGCTCAGAGGAGGTGAATTTATTTTTTAAACTGGATAGAAAAAATGGATAAAACTGGATAAAATTGATGGATTTTTTTTTGTTGTTTTTACTCTATAAGTCTGCTGGATTGGTTTCTGTAACCATTAATTGTCCTGCCACGAGTGGTTCCACAGATTCATGATGGGCAAACCATTTTCTCCTCATACTCTCCCAGGTAAAACTGCCTTGGTTCAGTCTCTCAGGATGGCCAGGTTTGATGGACTTGGAATCCCAAGGCAGAATCACAGCATCATTAAGGCTGGAAAAGATCTCTAAGACCCTTGAGTCCAGCTGCTGGAAATGATACAAAATTCAAAATTTTTATATAACTTAAGTCAGTTTTGTTTGCCTTTGCCCAGGGGAAAAGGAATTGAAGTTTCTTTTCAAGGGACTGTTCCACCAGGTGAGGCCTGATGAGTTCAACATCGCAACAGAAAACAATTAATGACCATTAATGACCATTAATGAACATCAACTCCAGGCATCACCCCTGGCATTGTCAGAAACACCTGATCTCGGAAAAGAGAGACAAGAGAACCTAATTAACATCAATTAAATCGCGATTAAAAACCAATAGGAAACCAAATACTAAGAACTGTATAACTTGGAACCAATGAACATTGAATCAATAATTTCTCTGGGTTTTACTGTGTAAGTATGTGAAACACCTAGTAAAGATAAAGTGTGATGGGAGGATTTTCTCTGCAGAATCAGAGCAACGTGTGGATGAAATTATTTCTGTTTCACATCCTGACCAGAATAAAGTAATGCCTTGATTCTCAAAAAAAAAAAAAAAGGTTGTTGGAGTGTTGGGGGTTTTTTGTTGCTTTTCCTCCAATTTTGGTGACGCAACCATTAACCCCAAGTCCACCACTAAACCACGTCCCCAGGAACTCAGAAAAGAGGTGACAGCATCTTTCCTCTCAGGAAGCAGCCAGCTCTCATCCTGACTTTTCTGTTATGGTCCCAAACACTGCTCGGGTGGGGTTTGCAGGTCCTTCCCACCCCTCATCCACCTCTAACCTCAAACAGAACCAGCCTGCACTCAGCAGACTTAGAACAGCATTTCCTAAAAGTCAAGCTTTTCCTTTGGAAAGGGATTTGACTGTGCTGAAAGGCAAATATTTGCCAGGGAAGGTTTTGCTGGGTCCTTCAGGGACCTCTGCACACGCAGGGCAAATTTCTGGTTCTCACTGCTTGGAGCACAGGAGTAAAACTTTTTTTTTTTCTTTCACCAAATGGTGTTTTCTTTTCCCTTGGTCAGCTCCGAGAAAGGTTTTATTATCAGAGCAAAGTCCATTTTGTGTCTTCACTGATCGTTCCCCACGGAGCCATTGATGGCCCAGAGCCCCTCGGAAACCACCCTGGCACCTTGAAAGCACCGTGGAGGTTTTCCAACAGATTATTCCTCTCTGCCATCTGTGGAGTGAGATGAATCAATGGCGGACCCAGGAGGGTTATTTCGCCCATGAATTATTTACACCCACTGAGTAATACTTCATTTTAGACTGGCCTTGTTTTACGCTTGTAATTTTTAATTCTTATAATTCCACCTCCAGCAAGCAGAGGCTCCTGAGTGCAGTAGATTATATCTCAGCGGGCACACTCTGGGATGCATAAATAAACTCTCCTCTGCTGACAGCACATGGGAAATGGGCTGGGCTTTCATTGAGGTTAAGATTTTCCCCCCCTTCTCTCTCTGTCTTAAAGGAATCTTTATCTCCGTGCAGCTATTCTGTAACACGCCTCTGTTCGGTAGCAAAAGAACTATTTAAATGCAAATGTTGACTTTTTGCCAGGGGCTGGAGGGAAAATACTTGTCTAATGATGTCCTTCCAAAAGTACAACTGGTGCTGTTTGTAAAGGAATTGCATCAGGAGGAGTTGGGACTTTGCTTCCTTGCGCTCCTAAAAGCCTCTGCCCATAATGACTTCTACCCCTTGAAGTCATTGCCAGCAAAAAACAAATTAAAATAACCCAAATATATAAATATTTATTTAAAAAGATACTAAAAGAAAAGCAGTTTTTTGATGAGATTTTCCCTTCCTCTGCTAAGCCTTCTGAAGATGGAGGAATTGGGATCGCTCCATGCGATTCCCAATTCTCCAGTTTGAGATGTTTGGGGTTTGGATTTTTTCCTGCTCTGTCTTGCGTCAGAATTTTCAGACATTGAATATCTGGGTGACAGGGTCTGCAAGGTGACTTTTGGGCTGGGGCCCACTTGGAAGAGGAAGAGAAGATTCAGACTCTGAAGGTGAGAGAGGAGGAAAGGAGACCCAGAGTGAAGAAGAAATGAGAAAGTTGCCTGGAGCGGGGTGATTCATTCTGTCAGCAGAAAACCACTCTTTACTGTTTTGTACCATTTTCCTCTGCTGATTCTGATTTAAAGCCAAAATCAGCCAGACCTTCCAGACTTGCTTGCAAAGCAAACAGCCCAGGGATGCTGAAAGAAGACTGAAGTTACACCAAACAGGGGGAAGAAAGAAAACCCAAAATACCCAACCACAGAAGCACCTTCACCCACAGCCAGAGGGGAGAACTAAACTCATACCCAAGGTTTAATTTTAGGCCATATCCCTTGCTTCCCATAATCAAGTTTTGTGTAGGAGCGGGAAGGGCTCAAAACAATTGGAGATGGATTTGTGGGATCCATCAGGAGTGGGTGGGGCAGGAGACACCAAAGTTTTCCTCAAACAGAGAATTTTGGGAAGGGGAGGGTGACCTGTTAGACCTGTCATACACGGGAGCTGCGGCAGGAGCTGGAAGCTGGGAAAAATCCCGGTGAGTCCGTTTTTGTGAAGCTCCTCGCGAGCCAGACCAAGGCTTCCCACATCCTTCCCCATCCTTCCCCCTCCTTCCCCGCTCCCGGCTCGGGCTCCGCAGCCTGATGAGTTTCAGCCCGCTGTGATTTGATGTAGTTCAGTTACCAAGGAGACAACGATCTGCAAAAGGGAACCTTTGTGGCATCCGGGGGAGGAGAATCGATGCGGATCACTCTGGGCTCGAGGATGGCCCCAGGCCCAGAGATCAGGAGCATCAGGAGCGAGGAGGAAATTTCGGTGCTTGAGAGATATCCCGAGCAGGCTGCAGCCTAGGGGACCTCCAAAATACCATTTCGAATGAGATCAGTCTATCTGTGGGATGAGGAAGGGTGAGTCTGTCCTTGAAGCCTGTCCTTAGCACCCGTTAGACCATTCAGCTGGGACACCAGGGATGAGAAATGGTCACCTTGTCTAACATCACCCTGCATCTCCATGGACCTGTTGGGGAAACAAGGATCACCTCACTAAAGCTCCTTCAGCTGATAAGAGCTGGAATCGATGTTTCAGTCATTCTGCTCAGATCAGGTCTGATTTTTTATAGTGGGGTAGAAAAGTTTGGTAACCTCTCTCAATGTCCAGGCCTTCCTTTTTCCTTATCCTCCGCAAACCAAGGGATTGTCACCCTGCCCTGACATGTGCCCAAACTCGGGTGGAGTTAAGAGGTTCAGCAGGAAGGGGAGGCTGTGTTGTTTTGAGGGTCTGAAGAGACACAGCTCCAAAAACAAGGATTGTGAAGGACAATAAACCCCCTTGGCTGGAGCACTGCAGCTCTGGCTGCTTCTGACTGGTTCTGAGCAATCACTCAAAGTTCTGACCCAGCATCATTCCTGCTGGAATGCTGAGACTGGGAAAGACTCCTTCCAACAGGCATTTCCCTCCAAACCCCACCTGATGATGAAGCCATGAAGGATGAGAGCTGAGGGACCTCACTAACAAGAGAGAGGTTGTTCAGTGAGTGTCTGCAGAACAGGGTTAAAAACCAGGAACTCAGGGGATGATCCTTCCTCCAGCAGCTGGGGAAAAGGAAAGTAAAATTCGGTTCTGTATATTCTCCTCGTCTGGGGAAGGCTCCGTAGCTGAGTTGTCAAGTTTAATTTCTTCCCAACATGGATCCTGCAAATAACTTCTTTGCTCCTTTTGAAGTTCAGCAGCTCAAACTCCAGAGCAGTGGCAGTCTCCAGCAAGGATTTCATGGGAGAGAAGGGAACCTCTTCCTTTGTCAGCTCTGAGATGTTCTCTGCACGAAGGAGGGCGTGAAAAAAGCAGTCGAGATATGGTGACCCCACAGCGAGTACCTGGCTTGGGAGGGACCTTAAAGACCATCTAATTCCACTTAAAACTGTCTAATTGCACTTAAAGACCCTCTAATTCCAGCACCCCTGGCATGGACAGCAGCACCTTCCACCAGCCCAGGTTTCTCAGAGCCCCACCCAGCCTGGGGAAATCTTTTGCAATCCCAAACAACCACAAGACACAGGAATAAATCTGGATGTGGTGGCTCACTCACTGGATTTGGAGAACAGATTAGTAGGGATGGACTGGGTAAGGATAGGAGTAGGATAAGCAGCTACTGCCTAGGGATGGAAGAGCCAGTCCCAAGGTGGTTCTGATTATTGAGTTTTGATATAAAAAATTCAGAAAAGTTGGTCTTCAGTGTTTCAGAACGTTTCAGACTGGTCTGGGGACACATTTGTTCAGTCAGAATTTTGCATCCCCACCCTGTCTGGGGAACAGCAGGAACTGATATTGGAGGGGGAAGATGGAAAGCAGACCTGCAGTTGTCATGACAGGAATCTGAAGGAATGATGCACATTTTCAGCTGTTATTGGTGCTGTTTCTCTGTGCATCAGTTTACAGGAACATCGTTCAGGCTGGGGACAAGTGGGAAGAACAAGTCACTCCCTGTCTAGCGAGCCCTCCAACTCAGCCAGCCTGGAACACCCACAGGCCCTCCCCAGGCTACCCTGGGCTCCATCTGGACTGTGCTTTTCAGGTAGAAGTTCTAAACCATTTCCCAAATCCCCAGCCAGAAGAGAATCAAAGAATCCTAGCATGGTTTGGGTTGGAAGGGACCTTTTTTTCTTATTCCTGCCCACCTTTCCCTATCCCAGGTTGCTCCAAGCCCCATCCAACCTGACCTTGGACACTTCCATGGATGGGGGAGCCACAGCTTCTCTGAGCAACCTGTGAAGGGCCTCATCACCCTCACAGGGAAGAATTTCTTCCCAATATTCGATTTAAACCTGCCTTCCTTCATCTTAAGGCCATTTTTCTTTGTCATATCACTGCACTGCACCCTTAAACAAACAAATAAATACCCTGAGACAACCCCATGGGTGAGGATTAAAAATCTTCAAATAAAAGAGCTGCCAAGACCTTAGAAAATGAACAAGAATTTCCTAAGTAATGAATAATATGGATTTTTGTTCCTGAACTTCATCTTCCCATGGCTCGCAACACAACACAGCTGTGCTGGAAGAAGGAATATAAAGGTTATTCTACCCAGCACCAAAGTGCAGCTGATTCTGATGAGGAGCACCCCAGTCTCCAAAGGACAGTGGTTTTGGGAAAGGCATATTTCAGCTGTTATTGCTCCAGAACTTTCATACTACAGGCAATCAGGAAATCCAGGCTGAAGATGCTTTTCCAGCACCTCTGTGAGAGGAGCTCACTCAGGAGCAGAAAAAATTAAACAAAACACACAAAAAACCCCCACAAAATCCAGTGCCAGTAGAGCCAAGACCTCAGCATAGAGCAGAGCAGAGAGGTTTCATCAGGGCATTTGATGGTAAGATTTCCATAAAACTCTTTTTGTTTGGATATCCGTGATTTTTCCTGACCAAAAGACAATTTTTTCATGGAAGCATCTGGGGTTTTCTGCATTTTTAAATGAAAGAGGGAAATGTTAGAACTCGATGTTCTGTGTGGGACATTCCTGCTAGACCCATTTTGAGGGGGAGCAGGAAGACAAGAACTGGAAGTGTGTCACTGCTGGGGGAGTTGTGAGGAGATTTTTAATGGGTTTGGAGAAATAAAAGGGCAGGAAATTTAAGACAAAACTTTTCAAGTGGGTGAAAATATCCTCCCATGTCTAATTAGGAATTAGTAGACGGTTCAAAAGGAAATGAAAGATCTGTGATGTGAATCACAGAATGAAAGTCCTATGATGTGAATCACAGAATCATGGAATGACTTGGGCTGAAAAGGGACCTTAAAGATCATCTCATTTGGGTTGGAAAGGACTTTGATTATCACCTAATTCTAACCCTCCTGCCATGGGCAGGGACATCTTTCACTGTCCCATGTTGCTGCAGGTCCCACACAACCTGGCCTTGAACACTTCCAGGGATGGGGCAGACACAGCTTCTCTGGGCAACCTGTGCCAGAACCTCACCATCCTCACAGTAAAGAATTTCTCCCAAATATCCACCTGAGGCTCTGGAAAGGAAAGAAACATTTCTGTTCTTGCACTTGGACTCCTGGGAATGGGTGAGTAAAAAGTCCAGGTCATGGTACACCCCAAGGCAGTGGGGCTGCAGAGTTCTTCCCTGGTCCTCTTGCCCTCTGCAGGTTTAGAGGACATTTCCACTAGTCCTGGATGGGAGGACGCGTTTCTGGATAGGTGGGAATTGCAAAGAAAAAAGCAAAAAGAAGGGAAAGGGAGGAAAGCAGCCCTGGCAACAAGTGACAGGCAAAATGGCCGCCAGTTGAACTAGGGAAGGTTCAGGTAGGGTAACAGGAAAAATTTCTTGACTGAGTGACTGAGCATTGGAAGTGGTGGAGTCACCATCCCTGGGAGTGTTTAAAAACTGAGCACACCTAGCACCTTGCCATATGGTTTAGTGGGCAAGGTGGTGATCGGAAGAAGATTGGATTTGATGGTCTTGGTGTCTTTTTCAGCCTTAATGATTCAATGATTCTGTGATTCTATGAAGGAGAAAAAACACACCAAAAAAAAGAGAAAGAAGGAAAGAAAAAAATTGCTTTTTCCTACTAACCTCCCTCTGAAAGACTAAAAGAGATTTAAATCCTTTATCCATGTGGGGCAACTGAGGCACAGCAACATTAAATTTCTCACCCAAAGACACGCTGGGCACCCATGAGCAGAGACCTGAAATCCCTTTCCTCTGTTATGATTGCAGTGAGACCAGGGAGAGGCACTTGAGGGGTATAAAATCCAGCCAGTGCTCCTCAGGGGAGGGGTTGGACACCACATCCCATCAGCATTTGCAGAGCCCTGGCTCCAGAGCTCAGCTCCTGGTGGTTTGTGTCTCCCGGAGTGAGAGCAGCATCTGCTCAGAGGAGCAGGGCACAGCCGAGCAGAAAAAAAGGTCAACTGCCTCCTCCCCCAGCTCCCCTCCAGGTTGGATACAGGGAAAGCTCTCCACACCACCCTGGATCTTCCCTGGGCTCCTCACCCCTCTGATAATTATCCCACCACGCTACACAAAGCCCCCTTGGGGCAAGCGCATGGTGGGAGGAAGAAAAGCCGTGCATTCCCGGTCGCCCTGGATTCTGGAGAAAAAGAAACCCCACCAGCCAGTCCCTTCCCCGTGGCCTGAGCTCACCCCTGGCCCCGGGAACCTGATGGGCTGTGACACAGGACCAGGCTGCAGGAGGGGGTTGTGGCTTGCCGGGCTGTGGAGCGCTGAAGGGGACGCCGCGTAGGTTCAGAGTCGTCGCGGGGTTCAGGGAGTTCTCCCTGCTGCCTTGATTCAATGTGACAAACTCATTTCTTCTGCAGCGTGGCTGCGTTTAACCAAATGGCAACTTCTGTCCAAGGCTGAGATGTGGCATTTGGGAGGGCAGGGCTGTGCCATTTGTGAGGGCAGAGCTGTCTTTCCCAGTGAGGCCCCACAACCATATTGACCTAAGCTGGTCGTGGTAAATGCTCCGTCCCTTCCTGCTGTCCCCAAACTTTATGGGGTGACCCCAAAGATGAGCACACAGCCTCAGGCGTGGTTTTAATCCTGTAACCCAGCATCCCAGAACCTTTTTATCCCCCTGGCTCCATGCACCCTGGATCTGCAGAACTCTGCCACATATGCATCACCTGCCCTTTCCCTGCATCTTCAGGCTTTGGGGAACTGTGCCCTTAGAACATGGAATGGTTTGGGTTGGAAAATACTTTAAAAATCATTTTATTCCACCCCCTGCCAAGAGCAGGACACTTGACCAGGTTGCTCCAAGCCCCACCCAACCTGGCCTTGGACACTTCCAGGGATGGGGCAGCCACAGCTTCTCTGGGCAACCTGTGCCAGGGCCTCACCACCCTCACAGGGAAAAAAATCATCCTCTGGAGCACTTAATATGATAGAAAGTCAGGTGTTCATCTCTCAATGGCCTCCAAATCCCAACTTCTTCCAGAAATCTGATCCAGCTGGTCACAGACTGAGTGTCCAGCTGCCAAGTTCAGCTCATTGAAGTCCATTCAGGTTTGGGGCCAGGTCACTCTTGCTCACTCAGAATATCTGCCGAGCCCCAAAAAAACGTCCTGGACAAACACCCCATTCCATCCACCCCCCACACCCCCTGCCTCCAGCAGGATCCAGGGCATCCAACACTGATCAGCAACAGGAGCAAAACCCTTCCCTTCAATGCCCCGAGGTGGCCAAGAGCAGCACACCAGGGACAGATTTGAGCCCTGCAGGGAAGAAAACATCGCTTTACTCCCTGGGAGAAGCGAAAGCTTTGCTTTCAGAGGAGCAAGTGCCATCTGTTCCCACCGCCCACAGATCCGGCCACGCTGCGCGGCTGCGTCACTGCTCCTGCTCCGCAGAGCACAAGGCAGAAGAGACAGGCTCCAGCAGCATGAAATGCTTAACCCTCCTCCCTCCTGGCCAGCAGGATGCTGCCAGCACAAAACCAGGCCCTGAACACCCTCACACCTGAGCTGGCACAAAGCAGGGCTGGCAGTGCTCAAAAGGCGCCGTGAGAAGTTGCTCCAAACCTCCCTGGTGATGCTGCATCCAAGCAGGGGAATCTGGAAAACTTGGGAAGGAGGACTAGGGGGCTTGAAAAGCAGAGGGAAGACAGCCAGGCTTGGCTCTTTGCTGCTGGCCTTGGAGCATCCCGTTGTCAGCAGGAAATCCCTTTCACATCCCCAGGAGGAGGCCTTCAGCAGCAAAAGAGCAGGGAAGCTCCTTTGGGATGGAAAACATCTCTACCAGAGAGACCCGGAGTGAAAGGGGCAGAGGAAAACCTGATTCCTGTGCTTCCTCCTCCAGCTGAAACCTGCTTTGTTCAGAGAGGGCTCCTGTATCCCTGTTTAATGATCCACTCTGCATTTACATTTAATTAGAGGAATGAAAGAGCCAATTAACAAGATCTACACTGAATGCAAACAAAAGGGATGGCTGGTGACTCAGCTGCAGGGGCAGAGCCAAGGGCTGGGGCTTTGCAGGCAGCTGAACCAGACCTCGGGGCAGGCTGTTGCCAGGAGGCACCATCCTCCTTTCTGACAGCTCAGGGGTTGCTCCATACTTTGGAGCCCCTCATGGATCCAAATTCAAATTCATCCCTGTTTTTCTTTCCTGGTTTTCAGCTGGATAATGAGCAGAGTCACTCACCACACATTGCAATATTGCTGCTGCTGACAAGAGGGAGAGAGGCCAAGACCTTGCTCAGAGAAGGAGGAGAGACCAAAGCACCCATCTCAGGGCCAGCCCAGGATGATTCTGGCTTGCTTGGATGTCAGAAATGCTCCAAAGGATACAACTCCCTGTACACAGCTCCTGTGGGGGCTTTAACTTGCACCCCTGGCATTTATCCTGCATCACCCCTCTGTGGCAGCACAGCTGCTTGTGGTTCCTCACAGCAAATCAGCCCAAGTGATTAAAAAAAACTTATTTTTAAAAATTTTTTAAGCTACACCAGCTCCCCATCCTGCAAGTGGTGGCTGCTGAGGGAGGAAGGAGAGACTTGGTGCACTGGGCTAAGTGAGCTGGTGCCAGCCTTTCCTGCAGTGTGAAAATCATGGGCAATGAGGCTGAAAGTTCTTTCGGTGCTGGTCCAAACCAGAGTGGACTGAACCAGGTGCAGTCCAAGCCCCGTCCTTCTCACAGGGTTGGATCTCATCAGCCCCAGATGAAACATCTCTGTCCTCCTGTAAGCCAGATCTCATTGCTGTGCCCAGATCCCAAATAAAACAGGCATGGAAAGGTGTGGGAAAGGAAGATTCCAGACAACATCCTTGTAATAAGAGGTCAGGCTTGAAAGGAAGGGTGGGGAAGGCAATCCCCAGGCAGGGACTGAGGATGATCACAAAAAGGGGCAGTAGGAGAATAGCCTGAGGATTTGCTGAGGGTGATGAGAGAGCAGATCTCAGCAGCCATGAAATCTCCTGAAGGTTTAGACTTCCTGAGAGCCTCTTTCCAATTTTAATTACGGATTTCTTTGTTTGCTTTAGTGCTGTGGAAAGATACGGCTTCAGCCGTCGAGGAATTCTCTGGGATGCTCAGGCTTTGGTAACGTTCTGCCTGCAGTGCTCTTGTGCTCCAGCCACAGAAAAAACACCTCCTGGAATGGGGAGGGAGAGGAGCCAGCAAGACCAGGTGGCTTCAGGGCCGGCCTTGGTACCCCATTTCATCCCAAAGGTAATAATTTCAGTCAGAGCCAGTGCAAGGCTCACCCACACCCACTCCTCCTCCACATCCACTACCTAATTTCCTTGTTGTGGATCCTGACTCCTTCCCTCTGAAGCCTATTTTGGGATGGGTCAGGGCTTGCCCTCACACCCAGCACCCACCTCCTGGAGCAGCTCTTTGTTGGCTCGGAAGGGAGCTCAGGGTGACTTTCTGAGGAGTGAACGCCTCCCCTGGGGACAGCTGGAGTTACTCACTGCCCCACACGGGACATGAGAGCCGAGTTCCTCTGCTGCTCACAGTCAGTCAGCTCAAATCAGAGCTGAGAGAGAGCTCGTAGCACAAAGGGACCAGCAAACCATTTACTGCAGTGGCTGTCCCAGATTCAGTAATGAGGGTTATGATCAAACCGAGCTTGGAGAATGGCACGTCCCAGGACATGTGTGCTGGCAAATGAATCCCTGTCATTACCTGAGCTGCCCAAATCTGAGCTTCGCTGCCTCTCACAGTGCTGTCAGTAAAGATCTTTGAGTAGAGAGCAAGAATTTTCACTCTGGACTCACTCACTCCTCTCGATGGTGTCTCCAGCCCCTTTGTTGAACCACCTCCAGCCGTGCTGATGCTTGAGTGAGGAGTGTGGATCTATTATCAGAGAATAACCTTGACTTGCCCACCCCTGGCTCGCATCCAGAGCAGCAGCAGATGCCCCAGCCACGACCAGAGCACGAACAAAACCAGCCCAGCGTTTTCACCTCCACAAATGGACATCACAGAGGTGGCAGCACCTTGAGAAGATGGAATGGAGACTTTTTCCATGAGACAACTTATTATTAAGGCCAACCTGCTTTATTCCTTACTGCAGAGCCCTTCAGCTCAGCTGAGGAGTGACCCCCACCTCTGCACCTTGGCAGCAAAGGGTGAACTCTGGTCCTTTATTGATTTAGGCTGAAAAAATTCAGTATTGGGCAGGCAGCAAATGGAGCAATCAGTGTGATGGATAGAGTCATCTTCAGGGCACAATTTATTTTAGCTCTGAAGAACTGAAAACCTACACTGGGCCACCCGAGATATTTATTCTGTGCCACCCACCTGCCTCCTTCAATGCTGGACATTCCCTCTCTTTCCAGAGTAAATGCCAGGGTGTCATAATTTCTGAGATTACTCTTTCCCTAAAAGAGAAGTAACTCCATGATCAGACTTCAATCATACCGACCACTGGAGTATTTATTGACTATTACAGCTATTTCCATCCAGTCCTGCTAAGAGCCATCAGCACAGCTCAGGGAGTGCTGGAGCTCAGCACTGTGCATCTGTTTGCTAAAAAATGCCAATTGCTCTCAAGATCTGAGTCAGAATAAAAGAAGAAAAGAATAGGAGGGTGAAAATCATGTGCAAAATTGCCTCGACTTCTCCAAGGTCACGGGCAGATGGAGGATCTGAGCTTAGACTCTCTTACAAAGTTCTGGACCAGCATCCTTAGACCCCTCCCATCACAAGACTGAGCTAAATTGGGTGCTGAGCCCATGTCACGCAGTACAGATGACACACTCCCAATATAAAACTAATTTCAGCATGCTGCACCATAAGAAAACACCCACATGGAAAGAAGTTTAAACTAACATTATTTTTCTTCTTTTTTTGGTGAGAATACATAAGTGGCAAGACCAGATGTTTCATGAATTCATGCATTCTATCGGCTTGTTTGCCTTCGATAAAAGCAAAAATCCAGAGCAGAAATGTGCAATCAATATTTGGGCTTTTCAGCCCAGAAGTATTAGACAAGGTGGCTGGTCCCGGCTTTCTGTCTGTTCTATTTTGTCAAAAAACATAATCTAAAACAAAAACAACAGATTCACTTTCCAGGTACAGCCAAAAATTTTCTTCAGCCCCAAACACTCACAGCCCTGAAGGCCCCTTGATCATGGAATGGTTTGAGCTGGGAGGGACCTTAAAAATCATCCAGTTCCAACCCCCTGCCATGGGAAAGGACACCTTCCACTATCCCAGGTTGCTTCAAGCCCCATCCAGCCTGGCTTTGGACACTTCCAGGGATGGGGATTCCACAACCTCTTGGGGCAACTTGTGCCCCCAACTCACTGCCCTTAAAGTAAAGAATCTTTTCCCAATATCCCATATAAGTCCACTCTCCTCCAACTTAAGGCCATTCCCCCTTGTCCTATCACTACAAGCCCTTGTGAAAAGTCCCTCCCCAGCCTTCTTTTGAACTGGATAATTGCAGGTCAGCCTCAAACTCCACCTGTGCATCCTCTGGATGCAGCCCACTGACCTCTGCCCCTGGCAGAGCCTGAAGGGATCAATCCCTCCAAGATTCCCATTTATTTCCATCCAGCTCCACAATCCTAAGGAGCCCGTGGGTTGGAGAGGCCTCACTGGCTAAATGACCCATGGCTGTCGTTTTCTGTATATCTTTCTAATGTTTGTTGAAGAAACATATTAAACTTTTCTTATTTCTCATCTCCCTTCAAGAACAAACAACAGGAGGAAAAAAAGTGTTGTGCCTCAGGCAGTCTTTTCTATTACCTTATATAGAGTTCATGCAATAAAGTCCATTAATTAAAACATGAATATTTAAAATGGCTTTCAAGAATGGCAGCCTTATCTCACCAGAGGGAAGAAGAAAGAAGAGGAGGGGGAAAAAAAAGGGGGGGAAAAAGTGGTAAAACACAAGAAAGGCAGGAGATAGTTCATTTTGCCAGAGGAGCATTCAATTATTTAATTGCTGAATTAATACTTTGTCCCCAGGTGACACTGGATGTTCATTTGCAGCGGGAGGATCGGGATGGAAAAAGGTGGGGAGGGAAGGAGCGGGGGCGAAGGCGAATACTTGGAGTTTTAATTAAAATGTGAGGTAGACAAAGTTGTCATTTCTGTGAGCCTTCCCTTTCAATGTGAGGACTTCCTCAGTGGAATGGTCCTCGAAAGCAGAACAGCCACAATTATCCACTGCACTGAGGATTGGACAGGAAGAGGCAGCTCAGCATCTCAAAACCCGCCTTGGAGGGACTTTGCTCCTCAAAACCACATCTGAGGGTCTTGGTGTAACAGGAGACAGCCCCCAGGGTGGAAAAATGGAGAGAGGAATAGGAAATATGGGAGTCAGGAGTGTATTTCAAACCCTGCACGGGGCTTGTGCACAGGTACCACTCCTGAGCTGGGATGTGGGGAAGGAAGGAGTTGAGGAGCAGCCAAAAGTCTCCAAAACCACAACCCTCTAGTAAAAAAAAACAAAAAACAAAAACCAAAAAACCAGTGTGAATGCTGCAGGGATAGATGCTGCAAGATCTCCCTTGGATAAGCCACACGTTTGGGAGTGGAGAGAGTTTTGAGGGAGACCTGGTGGTCCCTAGGAGGGGTTCACACCACCAGCCAAGCACAAACTGGACTTAAAGCAGATCAGAAGGATTTTATGGAGCAGGAGAAGTCTGTGCAGGCTCTGCTGTGGAGGGCAGGGCAGAGGGATGGACGTCCCACATTCTTTTGGGATTTGGGGACAGCCTTTGCTCACTGCAAGCTCAAAGCAAGTCTTTTCTTTGTCCCCTCAGAACACCAAACCATGCAAGTTGTCCTTTTCCACTGAGCTCTAAAGCCACTCTGGGGAATCCCTCCGTGTGCTCTGGCTCTGGGGAGAGCCACAGAAATTCTCCTTTCATGGAAAGGATCCCACAAGTATAAACAAAGCCACCTCATCCTGAAATAGACCAGGAGGCACAGATAGGCCTCATGGCACATTTTGGGAGAAGCAGGGAAAGGTTGAAGGATGAGTCAGCCTCTTGTTCCTGAGTGAATTTGCACACTGTGGGTCTCCATGGACTCTATCCCTTGAGTGGGAACAGCACATCCATCCTGGGTCTGTGTGTGCGGGGTTTTGGGGCTTCCCACTGGGATTTGTTCACAGGTGGGCTGGAAGAGACCTTAAAAATCATTTGTCCCAACCCCTGCCATGGACAAGGACACCTTCCACTGGACCTGTTTGCTCCAAGCCCTATCCAACCTGGCCTTGGACATTTCCAGGGATGGGGCACCCACAGCTTCTCTGGGCAACCTGTGCCAGGGCCTCACCACCCTCACAAGGAAGAATTCCTTCCTAATATCCCATCTAAACCTGCCCTGCTTAAACTTAGGACCATTCCTCCTTGTCCTGTCACTGGGTGCTCTTGCAAAAAACCCCACTCCAGGTCTCTTGTAGCTCCTTTAGGCACTGGAAGGGGCTCTAAGGAGTCCCTGGAGCTTTCTCTTCTCCAGGCTGGACATTCCCAGCTCTCCCAGCTGGTTCCACAATCCCCTGTGTGTGCACATCCAGGCACCAGACCCAGCTGTGTGTCTGTGCCTCTCTGGACATGCAAGACTGGAGATGTGCCCTGGGGCAGCTCTGTGCTTCATCCATTCCTTCCTCCACCACCTCTTCATTTGCTTTATTTTCCTTCTGTGGTATTTATTAAAAACATTTCTTTGAGTGCCTGCTCTGGCTCACTGAGAGGAGCTCTGCTCCAGAGAGAGAAGGTGCAAGACAAACACTCCACAACAAACCTTTGACATCTCCTGGCCTATTTATGGCATTTCTCCAGGACTTCTGCTCAACCAACCCCTCTCCAGAGAGCAGGACTCACTCCAGCTCACCCAGTACACTTTGGAAACCCCAGTTCTCCTCTTGTTGTGCTCCTGGGGTTTTTTGTTTGTTTTGCCTCATGCACCCTCCAGCACTGGAAAATCCCAAGCCCCAGGTGAGAAGTGCAACCCCAAAGCCAGAATAACCCAGTGGGACCATGAGGTCCCAGGACACCTGATAAAATGCTGGCCCAGGTTTTCTTTCCATGCAGAACTCCAAGGAAAGGACATTTCTGAGTTTATCTCTCAGATTTCTATTCCTTCAACCACCGTTTGAGAGCAGCCTCACCCCAAGGATGCTCGGTCCATGAAGGTTTCTGCTGACTGTGAGCTCAGCCCACTAAAAATGATCCCACTGACCAAAACATAGCTAATACAGAAATTAACTGATTTATCTGGCCCACCATTCCATTCAGGCCAGAAATGCTCCAGATATCTTATGTTAAGTCTAGAAAAAGTCCCAGGAAGGTGCTGGTCAGTCCCAAAAGCATTGCTGGAAAAGGAGGGTCATAAAGGATTTGGAGATGAGCAGCAATGAGAGGAGCTGAGATTATCGCAGGAGGGGAATATGGAACTTCACATAGGAAATTTCCTCCTTTCCAGTAACCAGAGAGCTTTTTTTTTAGGAAGTGACAGTCTAGTGCCAAGCTGGGGGCCAATCCAGCAGGCTTGGGAGTGGGATGGTTGGTCATGGTGTTTAAAGGCTTGGAAAAGCTTCAGCTCTTCTCTTCCTCTGCCCTGAAGCAAGGAAAAGGTAACAGATTGTGCCAAGCCAAAACTCACACTGAACGTTCCACCAGCTCCAGGGACAATGGGCTGGAACATGGCACTGCTGAGCTGGGACAGGGACACCAGGGCTGGTGGGATCCATCGTGACTCTCCCTCAAGGTCTGTTTTCTCCTTGATGATTCCTCAGCTGGTTGAACTCCCCAAAGAGGCCTCCTGAGCTCCTCTGCAGCCCAAAAGCACAGAAGCTCGAAAAGCAATCTCCTTAACTACTCCTCTGTGGTTACCTGAGGACTCTCCTGGTGCCTGTATCTTGTCTTCTTCATCAAGTGTCACCCCAGAAACCCAGCCATCCTCTTGAGCAGCCCCTCTGCTGCCTTCTGTCAGCCTTCCTCTTACAAACATCTCTGATCTCGAGTCACAGCACCACTCACTGACCTTGGCTGAACCTAAAGAAGCTGCTCAGAGGGATGGAGCACCTCTCCTACAGAAACAGGCTGGGAGAGTTGGGGTTTTCCAGCCTGGAGAAGAGAAAGGTCCAGGGACACCTGGCACACGTTTACCAGAAAAGCTGTGGGTGTTCCATTCCTGGAAGTGCTCAAGGCCAGGCTGGATGGAACTCTGAGAAATCTGGCCTAATGGAGGGTGTTGGAAGGGGGTTGGAATATGATGATGATGTTTAAGGTCCCTTCCAAACCAAAACATTCCATCATTCTATGAATTCCTGCCAAGCAGAACCTTAAAATGAAAAACAAGCAACCTCAGCAAACCAAAAAAAGGAGAGAGAAAGGGTATGAAAGGGAAAGGATTTTGTGGAGAGAAATTGTCACCAGTCAATTTATTGGTGTTCCTTTGACTGAACCCTGCTAACAGGGAAGAATAAGTGTTGAATAAACCTAGTCATGAACAGCAGGTCTGGTGCATCTTCCTGGGTGTTTTTCTCCTGGGAATGCCAGTGGCCTCTTTCCCAGCATGTCCACAACTGGAATTCTGGTGCAAACACCTCTTTAATCCAGGTCTGTAGAGATTACTTCGTCCCAGTTCCAGGTTAATGGGCATCAAGAGCAAACTGATTCTATCCAACAGCACTTCCACCAAGCACAACTGCACAGAGAACTGGTGGATGTCCCAATGGATGGGGCTTGGAGCACCCTGGGATAGTGGAAGGTGTCCCTGCCCACAGGAGGAGGTTGGAATGAGATAGCTTGAAAGTCCTTTCCAACCCAACCCGCTCTGTGATTTTGTGATCTTCATGGACTGGAACTGTTCATGGAGACTGAATTGTCCGGCATCTCCCTACACCAGGACAATTTTGCCTGTGGGTATTTTCACATGCTCATCACCCCTGACTTTGGGCCTGGTTGCCTCACAGGGCCTGTCTTTAAAGCCATGAAGCTCTGTGCACACCTGAGCTGCTCCCTTGCTCACCTGGGCTCTGGGCTGGGTTCTTATGGGGGTCTAATGGCCAAACTGAACCTGTCTTGGTCATCCCCATGGCATATGCCCTGAAGTGCCTTTCTTCCATACCTCTGCTTCTGACCAGAATGGGATTCTGATGGCAGTCTTGGTCACAAGTTTAGTCAAGCTGTGGGAAGGAGATACCAAAACCAACCCTCAGTTTCAACCAGCAGGCACTTGGGATAGAGGCCTGAATAGGAAGTGCATACAGATCTCTGAACTAAGCCTTCCATGTGGATGGGTTTAGTCTGGGAGAGCAGATTAAACAGGGACATGTGGTGGACTCACCATTCCCCTCATCCTATCCCAGCCTCCAGCAGACCCTGAAGCAGAATTTCTGCTGTAAGTAATTTCTGATCAGTCTCAGGGAACCAGCAAAAGCTGAGGGGCCAAAACCCTGCACTTCTGTTCGTCAGACTTCAGATCCAGGAGAAGAACCAGGAAAAGGGGGACAGCATCCCTGTTCCCAGCTGTTTCTCCTGTTTTCAGCAACCTACACTGAACCTCATCACCCTTCTCTGGTTTGGGCACCCTCAACACAAATATAGTCAAACTCCTGTCTGCAAAACTAACAAGCGGGGAAGTGTCAGCTTCCAAATCCCAAAATCCAAACTGGCAGAGACCAAGGTGACCCCCTCTTCATCCGGGTGAGGTGATAAAGCCAGGGATTTGCACCAATAATCGCGTTCCTGCCTCAGGACACAGGGAAGGATCAGACCCCTCAAAGCGCCCTAGAAACAGCGGGGCACAGCAGCCACCCTGCCAGGGCAGTTCCTTCGGGAAGCTGGAGCTGCAGATTTCACAGCCTCCAGGTCCCTTCTTTCCAGCTCCTAAACACCGGGCAGATCCCAAGCCAGTCACTGTTTGTTTAATGACATGGACCACTCAAGACCTATTGAGAGCATTCAGCTTAATGAGGTGTGTGGCAATTATCGCTCTATTGAAACTCGAGCCAGGGAGCACAAAGAAATATATTTAAACTCAACAGATCTGCAATTCTGATGTGCTAAAGGACGTCCTTTCCCAGCCTGGCTGTCTCATCACCGTGCTGAAGGATAAAATATGGGATTTCAGTATCAGATTGTTGTCTGCAAGAAGAGAGCGTGCCAAAATGGGATTCAGCGGCTGGAGGTGACATTGGCAGAGCCACTCCAGGGACATGCAGTTGCTGAGTCCTCCCCAGGATGCTTGCTGAGAATCCCAAACCAGTTTTCCAACCTATTTATCCCAAGTTTGCTTCAGTACTGTCCTGGGGAATGTGGAACTTGCAGGAGGGAGAATCAACGCCCGTAGATGTTGACAAAATTTCACTGATTGTAAGGATGGGAAGATTTGGGAAAAGAGATGAGTTACAGAAGTGTTGGTGATGCTCTGGAAGTGACACCAAAACTGGGGAAAAACCAAAAATGTCTCCAACAACATTTTCTGTGTTAGAGAATCAAGACAATACTTTATTCTGGCCAGGATGTTGTTCTGGCCAGGATGTGCAATAGAAATCGTTTCATCCACACACTGCCCGAGAAATCCTTCCACCACACATGAATTTTAGTGGATTTCTCACATATTTTATACAGTCAACACCCAGAGAAATTTGCTGGTTCAATGTTCATTGGTCCCAAGTAGTGCAGTTCTAAGTATTTGGGTTCTAGAGAGTTCAGGCACCACGCAGGTGAATCAAACAGCTGAAAATCTCTGTGGACCCAGTTCCCCACACAGAAAAAGTCTTCCATTTGTCAGCCTTCTCCCATTAGCTAAATACATCAGATATGCAAGGTGGGTGGAGAAAAGGGCCAGATATTTAGGATAGGTGGTGAAAATGGACAGGAACACCTCTGTGCACCCTCCCTTTGAGGTTTCAGCATCTTCATCCTCACCTGCAGTTATAGGTGGAAAACTGCTCTGGAGATGTGATGATTTTGACAGGTGCACCTTAATTTCACCTTGCACTCCCATAAAAACATATTGGGGGTGACTGCTATGGAACAGGAATATGAGAGGATGCTAAAAAATGAAAATTAAAAAAAAAATAGAGAAAGAGAAAAGGGAAACTGAAAAACTGAGCCTTTCACCAGGCTGCCACTCATTAAATTACCCGTAAAAGTCCCCGTGGCAATAATGGGAGTAGTTGCCTGTGAAACTCCCTCGGCAACTGGATGTAAATTCCACCTTTAGACTCCCTGCGACAACGGCAGCGCACCGAGCCGGTAATTGCTGATGTTTCTGCTTTGTGATCATGTCCACAAGCTGTTGGGCTCACAATGGAACTGATCGCTTCAGTTTGCTCGTTTTTCTCCACCCTATCTCCAGACAGACACGCTCGGGGATGGATTTAGTGCTGAAAGCAGCGGGGAATTTCTGCTCTCCACTTCAGAGTCGTGCTGTGTGCTCACAGCGCTCCGGCACTGAGTGCTCATGCCTAACTCTCCCTGGGGTCCCGTGATGGGATAAATGTGTGGGAATGCTTCAAACTGCACCAGGTGAGGTGTGGGCTGGACATTAGGAAGGATTTCTTTACTGAGAAGGTGGTCAAAAATTAGAACAGGCTTTTTAGAGAGGTGGTTGATGTCCCATCCCTCTCAGTGCTTAAGAAGTATTTGGACAACGCCCTTAATTAAACTTTTGGTCAGGCAATGGGACTGGGTAATCATTGCAGGTCCTGTCCAGCTGAATACATTTCTATTCTATTCTATTCTATTCTATTCTATTCTATTCTATTCTATTCTATTCTATTCTATTCTAGTCTAGTCTAGTCTAGTCTAGTCTAGTCTAGTCTAGTCTAGTCTATCCTATCCCATTCCATTCCATGTGTAAGGTCCTTGATGATCCCAGAGGAGAACAGAGCAGGCAGGGCTTGTGCAGACCACAGAGATCTGAGCGTCTAAACCAAGCCAGAACCCCCCTCTCCAGCCCCCAGAGAGGAGTTCCCCACATTTGCCCCATCCATAAAAAACCCAGTGACCACAGGCAGGAGGGACATTCCCATCAGGAGCTGCCCACGTGGGTCCAGTGGGGATTCACTGCAGGTGACACGGTGACCTCTTTGCCATGTGCCAGGCTCTGTTCAACCTCCTCCCCCAGGCTCAGCTGCCCTGGCCAGGGGGATTCTTGCTGGAGGAACAGAATTTGTCTCATAAGGAGCTGGAGATTTCAAGGAAAGGTTTGAGATCTGTCCCTGGGCAATTACTCACCGCTCTTTATCAATCTCTGGAGTTTTCAGGGTCATTAAAGCTCACCACAAACATAGGAAATGACTTATCAGGTTATCTCTGCCCTGGGCGAGATTGGCGATTCGAGGGGAGGGCAGCTGTGCCACCCAAGAGGATTCCTGCAGCAGGGAGGGTGGGAATTGATTCATTTCTGTGCCTCTTCCACAACAAGGACCCCATTCAGGAGCCTCTCAGCCACAAATCCAAGCAGAAGCTGAGGAGACCAAAGTGTGTTTTGACCAAAGAACACGCCAAGCAGAAAACAAAACTTCCCAGCAACAAGAGAGGTTTGGAGGGTGTGTCCTACAGCGAGAGATTTATGGAGTCCAGCCTGCTTAACGCAGCAAGAGTGGAAATGGAACTTGTTCATGGGTCTCTCCAAACAGAGATCAGACACTCTGAGACATCTTAATCAAGGTGGCAGAGGTAGGAAAGCACCTCAAAGTGGAAGATGAAACACCACTAACAAAACAGAAGTGATGAGCATGTGTGAGGAAGGGGGATCTGATTTTGTTCAGAGCAATGGAGACAGCAAAGGAATGGAAAAAATTAGCAGGAAAGGCAGGAAAATCCCCAGCAGTTCAGTGTAGCATTATTGTGTTCAGTTTTACATTCATCATAAAAAACCCTGCTGCTCCGGAGCCACCTGATTTATCAAGAAGAAAATAATGTAATTTGGGGACACTTTTAGCCTTGTTTTGCACTCAGCACCCTGGATCCCTCCAAGGTGGGGACATGAAGAGAAGAAGGACCAGAAAATGATGTTTGTCTCTTTGGGCCACCAAAATGTGGCAGCCCTGCAATGGCCTTCCAGGAACAGTTCACATGGAGACAAGACTAATTAGACATTCATTAAGTGCCTAACTCAGCACAGCACTTAAGCACACATTTAACCTTCTCTCATTACAGGGTCACATCATCATCCCTGTTAAAGCTCCAGCTCTGATTTCAGAAGCCAGCTCACATTTGGGAGGGTCACCAGCATTTTCAGACAGCGAAGAACCAATGCCCAGCATTTCAGGAAGTTTTCTCTTCTTCAGTCTCCTGCTCTTGCACTCCAACCCTATTCCAGGAATGCCAACTTGCATCCCAAAAAAGTGAGTTTACGTCCAAGCATCAGGACCTACAACCTCTGCCTTCTTCCTATGGTTCCTGAGTTAGCCAGAGGAGACCTGATAATGGCCAAAAATCGTTTCTATGTTGAATTATCTTCTCCTGGAAAACATTCCCAGTTCAAGCTTTCCCAGAGTAGCAGCTGGAGGCAGCTGCCCAAGATTTCCAAGCACGTCTTGCTGATCTCCAGGACAAGCTCCACGTGCAGCAGGACCAAAATTATCTGAGGGATAACCTGAGGGATTCTTCTGCAACCCACCACTGCCTGCTGCACCCTCTGCAAAGTCTGTGGGGGACAGTGAGTGCAAAGAAAGCTTCACCAAACCTGGGAAGCAAATCTGGGGCAGTTTCTCCTTCCTCTAGACACGGAGGAACGGATGCTGCAGATAAGTCAGGGTCACTTTGGCAGAGTTTCTTTGTGAAGTCCCTCAATAAATGATCATAAACTTCCCTGTGCACCTGAACCAGGTGTAAAATCACTGGCCATGAGTGCAAACAGCCTATCAGTTATGTTTTCTTGAGAGTCCTCACAGTTCTGGAGCAAAAGGATTGTCTTGAAGTGAAGCTTTTCACAGGGATTTCATCCACAGACCGTGAGCCAAAGCTCAGTTGCGCTCAAGGCAACATCTCATTGTAGCTTTGCACCCACCCATTTGCTTTGGAAACACCCAAGGAATAAAAAGACACATTAGGAAAAGACAGGTTTCATATTTCAGGGTGGTATCTGGCGATGCAGAGGATGGTTTGAGTTGGAAATGACCTCAAAGATCATCTCATTCCAACCCCCTGCCATGGGCAGGGAACCTTCCACGTTCCTTTTTGTGCCTTTAAAGTCATCAGAGTAGATTAGTGCAGCTCACACATCTCCACTTGTTCCAAGATGAAAGTGTTAAGAGAGGCCCAGAAACAACAAATGACTCAGAAAGCAGCAGGGAGGGGAAAATAGCGATGATAATAATAAAAAAAAAATAAATTAAAAAGCTTGTTGGGGAAAAAAAACAAAACAAACCTGCTACAAATACAATGAGAACAGCAATGATTGCAATAACCAGCATCAGTACTTGGAAATCAGGAACCCCATCAAAATATTCCACCCACAAAATGCTGTTAAGGGATTGCTGACTCCCTGTCCAAATTGGATCTCGCCTCCATCTTCCTGATCAAGCCTTTGCATAAATCAAAACAGACACGGTGACAGACAGAGCAGCACATGGAGAGCCCGGGCACCCTGCAAGCATCGGTTCTGTGTGGATGGCATCTCACCAGCCAAGAGGAAAATTCCCTGTCTTCAATATGGAGCAGATGTGAGCAGCCAGCAGAAAAATTTCCTCCACTCTACAAATATTTGACACCCAAAAAGGATTTTGATTCAGCCACCCTTGAGCCTCTTTCATATTTATTTTGTGGGAACATCCAGGCACTCGAGCTGGACTAGGAGAGATCCCTACAAAAGCCAATATTAAACTTGAATGCTTCAGGATTTGCTGAAAATCTTATTTCAAATTTCACCTTTGGTTGCAGTGAGAAAGGTCACACTGCTTGGGTGGAATGCATAAATCACCCAATCAGCAAATTCCAGGCATGACACATGACTGAGCTCCGAGGAGGCTCCTCACGAGCTGTTCACGCAGGAGAAAAGGGCATTACAAAAATAAAAAAATACAACCCAAATCTGGAGAGTCTTGTGCTCATGGCCAGGGAGGGAGGCACGGCTGAAGAACTAATTTGCAGGATTTATGGCTCGGCTGTGCCTTCATGTATTGATTCACAGATCAGTGAGAAACAAAATCTCCCCCCAAAATACACTGATGGAAGCACAAGTACCTGATCATATCCTAATCTCTCAGCTAAAGCCAGGCTGCAGCCTGCAGGAAAACCACTCTGCACAGCCTGGATCAGTGCCTGGTCACCTCCTGCCTACCGCAAGCAACTCTGGCCTCTTCCCCTCAACTCTGAGTAATCCCCACCTTCAACAGCGGTGGCAAAGCCAGGCAGGATCCCCAAATTCCTGACCCAGGCAGATGTCAACTTTCTGCGGGTGGCAGAGGACGTTTCAGTCCAGCATCTGAAGAAGATGAAACCCTGGGGTGAGGGTCAGGTGAGGGTCTGAGACTCACTGATCTGGGAGCTCCATTCCCTGCTCCTGGATTCCTATTTAACATCACACCTCGGCTTTTCACACACTGAGCTGGGAGCTGAGGATAAACACCCTGGAGCAGACCTGACACACGTAGTGAGAAAAAGGCTTCACTTTCAGACCCCCCGACCTCCTTCTTCTGTTTTGCATGGCCATGCCAGGTCCCTGGAAGGAGCACTTCCCTCCCCAGACCAGGATCAGACTTCAGGATCATCCCACCTTGACTCACAGCCCTTTTTGTCCTGCCTCTCCCACCTCCCCTGTCCCTCTCCAGCCCACCCCATACTCAAGACCCCAGTAAAAACCCAGTGAAATGTCTGAGGAATGAGCCCCAGCAAAGGCACCAAGTAACTCCATGGAAAGGGTGAATTTCCTTCCTGAAAGCCTCCAGAAAGAAAACGAAGCTGAGAACAAAACAAACGTGCCTTCCGTTGGCATCCCCTTGAACCAGACCCAAGAATTAAGTTTTCCCTAGGAATTAAAGTTGGTCAAGGCAGCTTGGATACTGCTTTTTTCTAGGACATCTGTAATTATGTTGGAAAATTGCTCACTCTCAGGTAAAAAGCTCACCTTCATCATCTCGGCGGCTGCAGGAGTAAAACAAGCAATGAACAAGCTCCGAGAATGAATGAAACAACTTGGGGAATATTTAGGGGCAGCTGATTTGCAGTTCCAGTCTCAGGCTCATGAAGAGCCTCTGAGGGTTCCTTCGATTGGGAAATGAGGTTTTTCACACCAGGCATCCACAGATACGGACACAGAGGTGACAGGGACAGTGTGAGACCTGTGAGAGGAGAGCCCAACCAGCCCTCCCTCCCCAGCACCCCCCGGCCACCCCTCCACTCACCCAGGAACTCCGCTCCGTTGCTGTCCTTGGGGCTGCTCACGCAGTTCTCCAGGTAAATTCCATCCTTGTAGCAATCTTCCTTCTTCCTGGTGAAGCCCAGGATCTCGCTGGCCTGATCCAGGACCTCCCCTCCCGAGCAGGAGCACGGGGTCTGCATGATGCCACACGGGTGGGAGCTGCTGCTGATGGCCAGGCAGGCGTCCAGCCACTTGCAGAGCATCTGGCAGGCGGCTTTGCTGGGGTTCCTGTTGCCCACCACCAGATATTCCACCGAGAAGTCCCTCTCCTGAGCCTTGGTGGGCTTCCACCTCATGGGCCAGGTGTCCACGCCCGGCGGGGCCGTCTGCTTCATCTGCAGGAATTGTTTGTTGGACTGGAGGAAGGCAAAGCGGGTGGAGCCGTCGCAGAGCTTCAACACATCGTCGAAGCTCTCCATGCCCAGGTAGGTGCGGGTGGACTCCAGGAAGGAGTCGAACTGGTAGGTGCGGATGTGCTGGTGGTCACATACGCCGGAGGGCTTGAGGATCTTCATGTACAAAGTGTACCTGCGAGGGTCGGGGTTCTGGATAATCCAAGAGCAGAGAGAGGAGTTCAGCGGGAAGACGGCGAAGGAGGAGAAATACCCAAAGAATTTCCCTTGGACCAAAGTGGTGCAGGGAGTTTGTGCCAGGTCCAGAGCGACCACGGTCCACACAAAGTAGAGTGGCGATACCAAAAGCAGGTTCAGGGCGGATCCAATGCTCCTCATCCTAGGTCTCTGGTCCTCTGGAACTCAAAGTAAATGTCAAGCAGGTGCCAGATCCTGGACATAACAGGGACCAGCTTAGAGGAAAAGCAGAGTTTAAGAGGCTCTGGATCCGAAATCAAGCCGATCCTCCCATGTCTGGATTTGAGCTCCCTCCTGTGGCCATAAACAACACCTGGGAAAAAAAAAAAAACAGGGACGGGAAGGAGGAGGGGAAGAGAAAGAGAAGAGATTTGGGGTTTTTGGCGGTACTTTTGTTGTTGTTGTTGTTTTTATTAACCCTTCGCACGGCTCAGAACCCACACAGCATCCCCCAGTACCGGCACTTCTCTCGGGGGAACGATGCAGCCCCACATCACCATCCCCAGGCTTGGTTTGGCGGTGTCCCCATCCCTGGGGTGTCCTAACCCCCAGGAGGGTCCCGGGGATGAACACAGCTGTGGCCTGCTTTCCTTCCCTGTGCCCCCCGCCCATACAGATCCCTCTGTGAGCCGAGCAGAGCCTTGGCTGTGAATTTTGACGATTCCCCCCCAAAAAAACAACACGACTGATCTCCGGTTTAGGAAGTCTCCAGTTCTCTCTGTCCCAGGGGAGCCAGGATGCTGGGTCAACACAGACTTCGGGCTGCACCTGGGGAGGGTGGGCTGGAGGTCAGCGTGGCCAGCTAGGCTCTGCCTCCTCTTTGCCTTCTGCCAGCACTTGTTTTGTAACCTCTTTCTCCTTTTCTCTCTCCCTTCCACCAAAACAGTGCAGGGAAGGGAGCTGTTGTTCAGGAACCCAGCCCTGCTGTAACCCTGAGGCCAAACAGGATCAGGGGCGGAGCTGTGCACCCATTACATGAGCAAAAAAGGGCCAAAAGAGACAGATTTTATGTCTTCCCATATCAGGCACACCCCCCCCCCCCTTCTTCCACCCCTGAGTGCTGGACACCCCAAATCTCGCAGTCCTGAAGCCAGGCTTAGAGCATCTTCAGAGAGTGAGAGCCCTCTGTGCCAATCCCGGGAACTCCTTCAGCCCCTCAAACCCTTCATCCAAAGTGGAATCCGCCCTGCAATGCCCTATGGATTCAATCCCTGCAACCCTCTGGAGCACAGATTCCTCCTCCAGCCCAGCTGCCCCCTCCACGCCAAAGAGGCTCCTCTGCACTCGTGAAAATCTCCCTCTTTCTTACCCCAACAAAAGTCTCTCCTGTGTCCCCTTCCCTCCATCTCCCCTCTTTCCAGAAGAGAAGAAAGAGGAGAAAATAAGATCAGTAGAAAGACTTTCCTTATCTTGTACCCCCCCTCCCACAAGTGTCCACCCCCAGATTTGGGGAGGGGCGCTGATAACATCTGTAGGAGGGGCAGACCCTGAGGGTGTGGGGCAGGACTACTGATCCCACTGCTGCTCACACAGCCACCTTTCCCCTCCCACCTTTCCAGCTTTTTCCCTTCCTCTTCTCCCAACTCACCCCAGGTAGAGAAAATCAGGAGTTTCCCCTCGGGTGAGGCTCTCCCTGACCCTGCAGCACTCGGGAGTTGCTGCCCCATTTCCAAAGCCCTGAGGGCAACCTGGGAGGAAGATTTCGCCCTTTCAAGTCAGACAACTGCCACCATTCCGGGGAGACTTCGCGGTTCACAGTGGAAAGCATTGAAATGCAAACAGCCAAATTCCCGAGGGGCGAACATTGCCCTGGGCTGCAGTCCCCAAATAATTCAGATGGTCTGGGATGTGTTTCCCCATGATCAGGGTGGCACTGGCAGGAAGGGATTAGGGTGGGACTCTGTGGAGAGAGGGCATCTGCAACCAGGGAGGAGGGAGAACTTGTTTTCATTGCAGCCACTGATCGCCTCCAGCCCCACAGTGTCCCCACTGCTGTCCCCAGTGCTGCCATCTCCAGCCCGTGCCAGGCTCTGCCTTCCCAGACTCCGAACAGAGGTATTTTCCACCACAGCCATCGAAATTCCTAGCAAATCCACAGTTCAGGCAGCTAAACCCAGCCCCGGGAGAAGCTGAAAAACAAGAAATGAGAAGCCCACAGACCATCCTGTGGATCTGGGAAGAGATGAGAAGCTGAATGCACCTTCACATTCACTCAGTTTCTCTCCCTGCTCCATATCAAAGGCTTTTCTCTGTATTTCCCTTCTTCTTTTTGGGCAGGAAGGGGTTAGGGAACTGGAAAGTCAGACCTGCAATTTGCAAACTGTGCTTCATCCCAGCTTCAGATCACTGCAGCCCCTGCCAGCAGGTTTCTGAGTGTGTGTTAGACCTGACACTAATCAGCACGGAGTCCAAATGCATTTGGACTTAAATTTTTTACAAGTCAGATCCCCACTCCTGGCTGGTTTGCAGCCTACAAAGCTCGACAGTGCAAATCTCCCCTTGCCAGGCTCCTGGCTGCCTCTGGGGCCAGAATTCAGGAGTGAAAAGGGGATGCAAACCTGGTCTTGCCTGCAAAGAAAAGAGCAAGGTTTTTGGATTTTTTTTTTTTCAAACACGCTATGAATTTCCTGTTTAGCAGGAGCGGTTGCCTAAATAGTACTGTGAATGCTTTAAATATCAGATTTGGGAGCTGAAAGGGGTCACAGGCTCTCTCAGGGCAGTGCTGGAACAGCTCATTCTGTCTGCAGATTCAAAGTCTACCCGACCTTCACCCTGATGAGCCAGACAGGGATCACAGAATTATGGAATATACTGAGTTAGAAGGGACCCACAGGGATCACAGAGTGGGTTGGGTTGGAAGGGGACATTAAAGATAATTTTGTCCAACTCCCTCTCATGGACAGAGACACTTTCCACTATCCCAGGTTGCTCCAAGCCCTGTCCAACCTGGCCTTGAACACTTCCAGGGATGGGGAAGCTGGAATCTCTCTGGGCCACCTGTGCCAGGGTCTCACCACCCTCTGAGTAAAGAGTTTTTTCCCAATATCCAATTCAAACCTGCCCTCTGTCAGTGGGAAGGCAATCTCCCTAACCCTGTCACTCCATGCTCCTGTGAATAGTATCTCCATGTTTCTTGTCATCTTAACCTCTGGTCCAGACCAGAAACCTGCCTTTCCTGGTTGGAAGCAGGAGCCAGCAGTGCCTCCATAGCAACCAGATGATGAGGAGAGAGGGTTTGTTTTGAAATCCAGTCCCTAATGGTGACTTCAGCGCCTGGGATCCAGCCCAGGCCTCCTGCTCTCCACAAACTCAATTTTTCTCACGCTGACCACAGACCTGCTTCTGTCTGAGGATGTCATGAGCTCAAAACAAGTCCCCCCTCTCTGCCTCTGTGTGGGAAAAAAGCACCATAAAAGCCAACAAACTTTAAGCAGACCTGTTACGGCTGTTAGGTCTCACAATTGATTTCCCCTCAGTGAGGTCCCATCTGGAAGGTTTCAACATAAGGAGCATATTTTTTTTTCCTCTTTCAACTAATCCCTGCTGAAGTGGGAATCTTTACTCTGAGCAGGAGTGGATGGGTAAAACCCCACCCCTGGCAGGGAGGGAAGGTGCAACAGGCACCTGAGTGAGTGGCTGCTGCATGGCAGCAGAAAGATCCATCTCCTACACTTTCGTCCCAAAAAAACCCCAAGGGGAACATATAACCAGAGGCTGCAGCCTGAAGCTGGGGAAGTGATATTAAATGAGTGAAAAAACAGATTATTGCAGGGTTGGAGGTCAAGTTTCTATGGCACACAGTCAAATTTACCCACATTCCCATGGTCAGTGTGTGGTTGCTTCTGGAATTATGACTGATGGAAGACACCCCTGCCTGGTCCCATCCTTTGGCTCCAGCTTGGAGCACTCAGCACCTCCCCTGCCCTTCCATTTCTGCCTGACAAGATAGGTCTGGCAGAGCAAAGTCCTCTTGGTGATTTTGGGGCACCTTGGGCTCTCCTTTGCCTGCATTCTCAAGGACAAACCAAAGGACAAAAATATTGTTGCCTTTGTGTGTGTGTCCCTGGCAAAAAAATTGTTTTTCATCCCAAGAAACTCACAGAAAGAGGGTGAAAAGTTTGGTCTGAATGGTCCTTCTGCCTTGATTACTTTGTGCAGGTGTCAGAAGTGACAAAGAAGGGGATTATGAAGAGCTGTGAACCAGCAGCGAGGCTCCCGCACCCCTCACACAAACTGGGAATAGCCCTGGTAATTTTTTCTACCTCCTTGCTGAGCATTTGCCATCCCACTCTGGCACCCACTGGATCAGAAACACAACCTGGGACAGACCTTCACAGCTCAAATCACAACCAGGCAAGGACTAAATCACAGGTTACCTGGGCTGTCAGGGGTTTAGGCGGCCAGTTTTCATTGGTCCCAGTGAATTTTTGAGCCCAAGGGATTTAGGCTTCCAGTTTGCACCATTCCCAGTGAATTTTGGAGCCCAAGGGATTTAATCATCTAATTTGTGCTGGTCCCAGTGAATGTTGAAGCTCAAGGGGTTTAGGCTTCCAGTTTTCACTGGTCCCAGTGAATTTTGGAGCATGGAAGCCACAGAATCATGGAATCAGTAAGGCTGGGAAAAGATCTCCAAGGTCACCACGTCCGGCCTTTGACCACACACCACCACAGTAGGCACCGTGTCCCTGCAGGAATGATCCAGGTCTGAGGCTAGGTTTTGCCACCACCCTCACGTCCCTGCTTGATTTCTGCACAAACTCTGCACACCCACAGCCCTCCTGGGGAGCCAGGCAGTGTGGGATGTGTGAGCAGGGATCAGACATCCCCGATTTTACCCTCAACTGCCTTCACCCTCTGCCTGAACAGCCCCACAAGCCGATGCACCCCATCCCACCACGATGGACACCTCGAGCTCTGCAGCTGTGGCCAGCCCAGGGATTGCAGCTCTGCCTGGGCAGGAGGAGCCTGTGGGATGCTGGCAGTGCTGCTTTGTCCCGCTTTCCAGAGTCCCTGCACGGCACAGTCCTCCCCCGAGGGAAGGGTGACATCCTTGGTGGAGCATCCCCCACCTTCCCTGGCTGCGCTGGTGGCACTCCTGGAGCATCAGCCTGGATGTGGCCAATGGAGGGCACTCTTAGACACGCACACAAACACACCCACACACAAACATTCCATGGGAAAAAAAAAAATGGGGGCGGGGGGGGGGAGGAATCCAGATGATTGCAGAAAGGGCATCCTTCCCCTCTGCCTCCTGTAGGAGCATTCCCAACCCCCTCTTCCTGATCTGCTCCCACTGGTTCAGCAATTCCAGCTCCCCTCTGTCTGTCCACCAGCTCCAGATGTGCCACTGTCCAAGATTTGCTTCCCTCTGCTTTCCCTTCTCCTGACCTTGGTGCACTGCTGACATCCCAGCTGGGTGCAAACCCGCTCTCATCGAGCTAATCCTCCTTTCCTGGGGCTTCCCATTTTCCTGTAAGGAGGTCCCCAGATATCACACTAAATATCCCCTTTGCCTGAGGCAGAAAAACGCCTGGCCCTGAAAAGCTCGTCCCTTGCCACTCTGAGAAAACACAGGAAAGGAGTTTGTTCTGTCCTTATTCACGTGGAACTCTTAGCAGGGAGGAAAAAAATTAAAAAAAAAAAAACCAAAAAAACTGCAGCAGCTTGGAAATTTTGTTTTTGCAAGGGAGCAAAGCAGAGTGGAAATGCCTGGAAAGACACGGTGGCATCTGTGAGCCGAGAGCACAGAGAGGAGTCAGGAAGGGCTCAGACTTGGGTGTTGTTTGGCTGCAGGGAGAGGAGTTAACCCTGGAAGGCATCCAGGGAGCTTGGACAGGTTCTGGAGCAGCATCTCTTCCATAAAATCAGTGCTCAGAATCAGGGGTTTTCTTTTATATTGTTTTTTATGTTCCATTTTCTATCCCTGGAAGCGTTCAAGGCCAGGTCAGAAGGCTTTGAGCAAGGGAAAGGTGTCCCTGCCCACGGCAGAAGGGGTGGAATTGGACGAAATTTAAGGTCTCTTCCAACCCAAACAACTCCATGATTTTCAAAGCACAGATCCCTGCATGGCCCCTGCACATCCTGGAACATTTGCTCCATCACTGCAGAGCCTGATGTGCTACCCCCTGCCTCTCTCTGAGTCTCCTGAGTGCAGAGAAAGCCAAAATCTCACCTGCCTGCTGTGCTAATAAATTCTATGTATACACACCAGCATCCTTCATCACACATTTCTCCCAGATCCAAGCTGGAAAGGCACCTGCCTTCAGGATAGGCTCCAGCAGAGCTGGACCAGCCTGCAGGAACAGCATTAACAGGGTGGGAAATGTTTGATTCTCTGATTGGAATTGGCTTGTGAGCCAGGATTCCAATCCTATTTCAGCTTTGAAAGGCTGGAAGAGAGGATTTGTGGAAAGGGAAGGCTGGGAAGTGGGAAATACCTGGAAATGGATCATTCTGGGGCTCCCCTAGGCGCTTTCAACCACAATGAGGAAACTCCAAAGCCCCTGAGCTTTGGTTGGAGCCTCCCATCTGTGATCTCCTCCAGCTCTGGCCAGATGGGGAGACACAATCAGGGGGAGCCAGAGGCTGGGTCTGAATCCTGGCTCCAGGATTTTTGCACACTGTCAGGGAAGCATCTCTGCCAATTCATGCTCCAGCTTTTTCCCACCTGAAAAGATGGATGTGAGAAGCATCCTCTGCTTTCCCTTAGCGCTCCATGATCTGAAGAATTCCAGCAGAGTGCTGGAGATGATGATTCACTCCCAGACAACCAGGATTTTATCCCAAAAGGAGATTAATTTAAAGACTAAAGTGTCTGTTCCAGATCATGTTAATTTTAGCTAGGCTCATAACTAAAACTCCCCGGATTTAGAAGGTCAGGCTCCGTTCCTGGCTCAGGATGATTTTTTTTTTTTATTTTCAGTGAGTGGGATCAGGGGAGAGCTGAGCACAAAGACTGGACCTGAAAATCTAGGATCCAGTCAAAATTCTGTAGGGAAAAGCCTGGCCAACAAGGAGTGCCAGCTGTGCTCCACCTGCTCCCAGATGTGGATTCCTGAGGAGAGGGAGCTCAGGACTCTGATGGCTCCAGCACAGCCTCAAACAGGTGTTGTCCATGCTCTTGGGGTCTTTTAGCATCACTTCATCCCAATCCACATCTATTTTTGTCCTCAACTTTTCTTCCACATGGGTGAAAATTTTTTGGCATTGCCTGTTGGGAGTTCTGGCAGGACTTGGAGTTTCTCAAAGATTTTTTGGGGGTGGCTTTGATGTCCTTGCACAGCAAAGTCAAGGAGCACGTGGGGTTCTTGGCAGAAGGTTGTTGATGGAGGCCATAGTGTTACATCTCACTCTGCCTCAGTTTACCTCAGTTTAAGGGAAGCAGACTGAAATCCCAGTGAAAGGTGGGATTACAGCAAGCCTGCTGTGAGTTCCCAGGTATTTCCTCACTCCCAAGGGAACACAGAATCCCTCTGATCCTGGTAAGATCAGCCTTTCCTCCATCCCATCATCACCCACACTCCCTCCTTGCCCAGCTCCCACCCATCCCCATCAGTTGTACCAAGAAATACCATGGATTCTACACCAGCAAATCCTAGAAAAAAAATCCCATTTTCCCCATTCCCTTATTCCTGCCTGCCAGTGCTCACAGCAACCCTTTGGGGTCCTTTTCCCTATGATCCCACCCTGCTCCTGAGTGTGAGGGTTACACAAGAGGTCCTCTGAGGGCAAGGTCACCCTAACGAGTGAACAGGAACACTTCCATCACTGCTCATTTGAACTGGGAACCGGGATGGGATTGATTTGGAATCCAGCTAGAGGTTAAAAGCACTGGCATTAGCTGGGGAGCTAAGTGGGAAGCCCCCAGGGTAGGGGGTGTTTAGGGAGGGGCTGTGTGTGACTGGTGAGGCTCAGGTTCAGGGAAATGTGCAGAGGGATGTTTGGCAAAGCTAAACCTGGGCTTTGGGGTTCATGGGGGGCACATCCTGACACTGCATCCCAAATAAAACACATCCTCAGGCTCCTTTTCTGGCCCCTGAGGATGAGAGCCTTGATACAGCTCCTGTTTCTGTGCCTAAACTGCCTATGCCCAAAGCAGAACAGCCTTCCCCAGGGTTTCGTGCTCTCTCCTGAGCTGTGCCCAGACATGGTCTGGGGTGGGGATTATTGGCTGGGGGAAAAACATCATCAGGAAGTGTCCTGGGATGTGTAGGCAGTGCTGGGACAGTGTTTCAGACCATAATTTAGGAGGGAATTCTTCCCTGTGAGGATGGTGAGGCCCTGGCACAGGTTGCCCAGAGAAGCTGTGGCTTCCTCTGGATCCCTGGAAGTGTCAGGCCAGGTTGGACAGGGCTTGGGATGCTGGAAGGTGTCCCTGCCCATGGCAGGGGGTGGGAACTGGATGATCTTTGTGGTCCCTTCCAACCCAAACCTTTCATTATTTGATGATTCCATATCCTGGCTCTCTGGAGTCACTGATGCAGAGAAGGCTACAGAGGATAAAGGAAAAGGAGGTGCCTTGGCCAAGAAACCTGGAGCTCTGCTCCTGCCCTATCTGCCCACACACCTGGGGTGGAACAGCAGCTGGATTGGGCACTTTTCCTGCCCCATGGCATCTCAGAGCTGGGCTACCCAAGGGAGACCAAAGGAGACAAAGACCCAAACAGATGATTTTGCAACCAGCTCCAGGCTGGGATCTGTACAAGCTCAAGTTCCAGTGTTTCTCCCAGCCCCAGGGAAGGAAAATTCCCCATTGCTCCTCTCCAGCTTGTACCTGGCTGGAGATGATCAGCAGCAGGAGATGACCAGAGGCCTTTGACCAGGAATTTAATATGGGCTCTTCTTCTGGTTCCTTCCTTGGCCTTGAATGACCGTGCCTCAGTTTCCGCCCACCATACAAACAATGTTTACACTCCCCCAGTGATGGGGATAAATTTCCTGGGTGGCAGCTGGGAAAAAGATGGAAAGGCTGCATCAGAGTCCAATTTTACATCAACCCTGAAGGTGCACCATGCTGTTTTTGAATGCTGCTGTCTCAGCAAAGTTAAAACTGGATTGGGAACATTTCCCCTTCTGACAACAGGAATTCAGCTTGCAATTTTAGGCATTCAGTTTCCAATGCCCAGTGAGGACGTCATTAGATTGCACACAGAAGGACCGTAAGATCCTATTGCTCAGATTTGCAATTTTCCAGCAAGAGGAGGATGGAGATTCAGGCTGTGGCTATAAAAGACACTTAAAATACAGGTCCTTTCAGAAAAAAAAACAGAACTGTGACCAGCCCTGGCCTTACTTTCACTGTCCCTATAGTGAAGGCCACAAAATAACTTGAATTCCAGGACTGCTTTAGCAGATTAGAGATTCCAACTGCTTCCACTGGGTCTGAAATGAGGGGCTTTGGAGTCTCTGACACCACACTAAAGTGGGAAAATGGGAACTTCCCAAAGTCATGGAGATGGCAGAAATATCTGAGCTTGAGCAGGGTGTGGAATCTTTCTACCAACTTGAGCACAGCCTCTGAAGGCAGAGAGAAACAGAGACAAAGCAAATCCCTTTCAAAGCCCCAAGTTTCCATGGTTTTGGATCCAGCCATGACCCTGAAGCAGCAGAAGTCTGCGACCTGCACTTACAAAGCAGAAGAACGATAAAGATGTGTGTTCCTGCAGCACCTTCTCCCCGAGGTCCTTGGGGGACACAGGGAGCAGCAGTGAATTAAGGCTGGTGACGCAGGGAGCCACCCTCACTGACCCCAAAGCCTGAGCACCAACTGAAGGAAACAGTTTTTCACACAGCTCATAATTCAATCGGGGACCTCATTCCCACAGGATGCTGTGGAGGCTAAAGGCATAAAAGGGTGACAAAATGGATTAGGGAAACTGTGGAGGAGAGGCCAATCCATTGCTCTTGAGCACCATGGTCTGGGTGCAACTGCCTGTCTTGGGGTGGATCTTTCCTTGCTTTTCCTTTCTTGGGCCATCCAGATGGCTTTGGTGGCCCTGAGTTGGGGCAATCCCCAGCTTCAATACAGACCGGGGGATGATGGATGAGGAGGATTTGAGTAGGAGGATTTGAGGATACTAATGGATGAGAGGTTGGACACGAGCTGGCAGTGTGAGATTGCAGCCCAGAAAACCAACCAGTTCCTGGGATGCCTCAAAAGAAAAGTGGCCAAAAGGGTGAGGAAGGTGATTCCGCCCCTCTGGTGAGACCTCAGTGCTGGATCACTCAGCACAAGAAAGACATGGAGCTGGTGGAGTGGGGGCAGAGGAGTGCCAGGAAAATGATCCCTGTGCTGTGCTGGGAGAGCTAGGGTTGTTCAGCCTGGAGAAGAGAAGGCTCCAGGCAGATCTCATTGCAGCCTCTCAATATTTACAGAAGGCTGTAAGAAAGAGGGAGAGAGGCTTTTTACCAAGGCCTGAGAGACAGGACAAGTTTTAAACTGAAGGAGGGCAGGTCCAGGTTGGATATGAGGAAGGAATTTTTCATAATGAGGGTGGTGAGGCCCTGGCTCAGAGAAGCTGTGCTGCCCCATCCCTGGAAATGTTCAAGGCCAGGTTGGATGGGATTTTTATGTGGAAGGTGTCCCTGCTCATGGCAGAGGTTTTGCAGCCAGGTGACCTTCAGGATCCCTTTCATACCAAGCCCCACTATGCTGCTGCCCATGCAAGCAGGAGAATGGAGTAGATGATATTTAAATATCCCTTCCAAACCAGTGCACCCTAAGATTCCATGATTCTATTATTCTCTTAGTCTCTTAGTCCTTTCCCAAATAACCGTTCTTTAATTTACTGTAGAAAGCTGCAGGGATATTTTATTAAGCCACGAAAATTATGTCCACACTGCCAAGCCATCTACAGAGCCTGAAGCTAAAAGGAGTGTCACAAGTCACATTCATATTGCTAAAACACCCTCCCAAAATGGGTTGGCCTGATCCATCCTCTCTCCTCACTCTGGGAAAGCAGCCCTTGGGAGGGATGGTGATCTGCCCTGACCTAAATTCCTCTGGAGTGTCATGCTCATCCCCACGCAGGGCCGTGCCTGAGCTAACCGTGCTGGACAGCAAAGGATTCTGCCTGCTCCCAGGAGACTCTCCTTTATCCTCGCAGGCTCCTCAGGGCAGAAATTGCCTTCTAGGCTGCCTTGAAACAAATCCTGGGATGCTGGAATGCAGAGAGGCTGGCAGAGGGGTGCAATGGCAGCACAGGCGTTAACGAGCTGGATTATTCCTCACATCTCATCCATCAGTCTCATGACAAGGAGTTCAGGATTTGCATAAACGAGGCAGATGTACTCTGTTCCCCTTCCCAGTCCTCTCTCCAGGAACCCTTGAGCGATGTGACGTGGGAGAGAGGATTACGGGTGAGGGGCAGGCAGGGGGGCAAAGTTCTTCCTCTCTCCTCACTTCCTTTGGCTTTGTTCAATCGTGGGAGATGATGGAGGATGTTATGGAGTGATTTGTGCAGCACTGAGGATGTGCTGGGGTTAGTGAGCTGTCTGTGTGCAGCCTTGATGAAGATGAAGGGCTGAAGGAGAACGGATTGTATTTATTCTGGGGAGGGTTTGGGTGATGCTTCATCACGGGGATGACAGCAGGATCTGGGATTTTTACACGATCCTTTATTTGTATGAGTATTTACTTCTGGCTCAGAGGACAGGAAGGCAGGGCTGAAGAGCTGGAGGGCAACTGGAGGTCTGCAGGCAAGAGTTTAAATTTAGGTTACTACACAAGACCCAAGGCCTTGGAAAGGAATTCAGCTACAAAGCCATGTGCTGGCAATTCTTCTTGTCCCATTTCCTCCAGAGGAAGATTTTGAGATTCTTCCTCCTGCTTCCAACAGGGAACCTCAGCCCCACATATTCCCAAGCAGCCCTGCAAGGACAAACTCACCTGGGCAGCACAGGAGCCTGCCTCAGGAAGCCAGGAAATGTAGGAATGATGAGGAAGGTGCAAGGAGGTGAGGATTGGTGCCTTTTTTTTTCCCAGAGGAAAGACTGACCCAGCACAGTGGGGCACAGTGGAAGTCCCCAACCTACCAGGACAATCCCTGGAGGGGCAGAGGCATCTCCACATGGAGTGCCAGGCCGGAATCCAGCACAAGTTGGTTAGGAATGAAAGCCCCCACCTCGTGCCAGACAAAAAGAGCAGATGGCCCTCCTTTAGCTCCTGAAGAACAGGAATCCACACGCCAAATCAATGCTAATTTGCCCTTTTGCTGTCTGTCTCCACAGGCTACGTCTCTGCTTCTGAAGGATCCGGAGCAGGGCTGTGTTTTGGCTCTGGCACCAGGCACGGCACAGCTTGTGGACACACCCCAGCCCTCCTTCCCTCTGAGAGGGGCTGGCCTCATCCCACAGAGCTGCAGGAGAGAGTCCCTTGGCTCAGCCATCTGCCACGCTGTGCCCTGGCACCGCCTTGGGCCAAAGCTTCTCCAGGGAGCATGGAAGTAATTAAACGGTCTGGATGATCACGGGACCACACTCGTGCCTGCCTGTAATCCATCAGTTGTTTATGAGGAGAGATGGAGCCCCAGAGGGAGCACAGGGACTTGAGCAGTAAAAGGGGGTGTTCTCCCAGGTGTCACTGGAGGAGCTGAGGGGTGGGGGAGACCAGAGAATCATAAAATCATGGAAGGGTTTGGGTTGGAAATCCAGGCCTCACCCCCTGTTATTAGTCCAACCTTCCACCAGACCACATTAATCAAATGCTCCTTCAGCCTGGTCTGGAATTCTTACAGGAATGGGGTGTCCACAGCCTCTCTGGGCAGCCCCAGCTCCCACATCTCCCTCTGGGTAGCAAATCCAGGTATCACCTCTGTGGGATCAGGTATTTTGCATTGGATCCACATCAATGGGAGAGCTTTTCTCTGTCTTACCCTTCTCTGCACACAAATCATCAACTTTTGAGGAGACTGTAACCCCTGCCAGCACCAGCAGCAGGTTAGAGCCCTCCCCTCAGCACTCAGCTTTCCTGGCCCAAAGAGCCAGGTGAGGAAAAGCATTATTCCAATTATTTTTTTTTTAGGAACTCACAAAAAGCCTTTAAACCCGGGTAGGGCAGATAGATCCTGGTTAGGCGAGCGGGAACATGAAGTTTGCTGCCAGTGCTTTTCATGAGAACTGGATCAGTGCTTTTTCCCTCTCCCTCCTTCCCTCCTTCTCCTTTGCCTTTGCAAAGTGCAACAGCGTGGGGATGAATCGCCTGATTGTGTGCTCCTCTTTCCCCCACCACGCCGCTCCAACAGCAGGGCTGGGGGATGGAAAAGGAGCCCAGCTGCTTCTTGTGGGCTGTTCTCTCTCCACCCACCAAGCACTTTAAATCAGACACAAATTAGCACCAACTCCTGGCATCCTTTATTAGCAGGATTGGCTCAGCTTTAGTTTGCTTTGCTTCTACCTTCTATTTTAATATTTCATATTTCCCCCCTCCCCCCTGGTCCCACCTTCCTGAAGTGCACACCTAACAAAAACAGCAATGCACTGGACCACAGGGGTGGCCCTTCAGCTCTTGCAGGTAGTTTTGATATCTGGCTTCTCCAGCTTTAAACCACGCACTGTGCCCCAGTAGGGGACACCAATCCCTCAAATATCTCATATTTCTGGGATTTTTTTCCTCCAAGGTGCTCTCCAAGCATTGTTCAAGGAAGAACCCCATGCACGGATTCACGAACATGATAAACGTCACCTTTAGGGTACAGGGAATTTGTCATTTATCATCTGAGAAGGAAATTATGTAAGATCTCTTCTGCAGTGCAGGGAATTGAGGTAGCTGAAATTTGATTGCCTAGTGTGGGACATGATGTGGGTAAAAACCTGAGTCCTCTCTAGCTGCAAAGGATTGCTGTCTCCAAAGGCTCCACAGTGACTTAAGGAGATGTCCCCACGCTCTGGGAAAGGTGGCACCAACATGGTCCTCATTATGATGGGACACCAAGACCAGAGTCTAAAGAAGAGCCATCAGTGGTGGAAACACCCAAACGACTTTGTAAAGGGCCACCAAGATGGTCAGAGGGCTGGAGCAGCTCTCCTTGAAGACAGGCTAACAAAGCTGGTGTTGTTCAGACCAGTCAGAGAAGAGAAAACCCTGGAGACACCTCATTGCTGCTTCCCAAAGCCTTAAGGGAGCTTATAAAAAGGAGGGAGAGGGGCTTTTTACATGAGCAGATAGTGATAGAACAAGGGACACTGTTTTTAAACAGTGGAGAGGAAATCTACATTAGAGAATTGGAAGAAATTCTTCCCTGTGAGGGTGGTGAGGCCTTGGCACAGGTTGCCCAGAGAAGCTTTGGCTGCCCCATCCCTGGAAGAGTCCAAGACCAGGCTGGATGGAGTTTGGAGCAACCTGGGATGGTGGAAGGCATCCCTGCCCATGGCCAGGGGTCAGAACTTGATGATTTTGAAGGTCCCTTCCAACACAAACCATCCCGTGGTTCTGTGATCACAGGGACCTGTCCCTCTCATACTCTTGTTTTTTCAGTCCCCGTCAGCAATGTGCTTGACGGAGACAAGATGTGAGGAACAAATAATGGGTTTCCTGCTGGAAGCACCATGGAATTGTCTGTCTCCTCCTGGCTGGCTGCTCGGCCACGTTTGCCAAGCCGCGCGCCATTCGGCGACTGTCAAACCTTTTGTGGATTTCCATCTCTGCAATATTCGTTTCTTAGCAACTCTGTTTGCTTTTAGCAAAAACAAAATGTCTCTGCCTGTGGCACGCTATTTTGGGCAGAAATGCTGCTGTTTCAGGTCCACGCCAGTCAGAAGGACCTGGGTGAAAATGGTCCTCTCTGCCCACTCACTCCTAAGAGCATCAAGTGAAATTCTTATTTGTTTCCTGTGTTCCACCTTCTGCAGGGAAAATGCAGGAAAACTGGGCACGGGCTGTGGCAAACATCTCCTACTTCTGCTCTGCTGTTCCACAGTCCCTGCCATTCCAGGATCCTGGAGTAGATTGTATAACCCAGGTAACAGAAGTACAAGTCAACATCCAATTTTACAGCAGAACAAACAGATTTTCAGTGAGGAAATGCAGCTATGCCTGTGTACTTTACTGGGAATGTCCTTGGGCTTGCAAACTTTGATTGGATCCAGCTCTACCAGAAGCTTTGTAAGCTCATCCTGTTTGAAAGAAAGACCAATGAATGTGGAGGGCCCACCTTGTAAAAAAGCTCAGAAACAATTTCTACCATGGACCAAGAATGAACAGCACAACGTGAGGGTCACTGTGTCGTTCCAGGATCCATATTTTTAATTTCTTTATCTTCATGGGATCACAGAATGGTTTGGGTTGGAAGGGACCTCATCTCATTCCACCCCCTGCCATGGGCAGGGTCACCTTCCACTAGACCAGATCACTCAGAGCCCCATACAACTTGGCCTTGAACTCCTCCAGGGATGGGGAGTCCATCCTATTGCTTCATTCCCACCAAAATGTTACAAATCCAGTCTCTGTCCAGTGGAAACTGTACTGAGTTGCATGCTCTACTCAAACCCTTCTGCAATATAAGTTTTATCCTCTTTCATGAGTTCCCAGTAAGGGTAAAGACACACAAACTGACATTAAACAGCATCAGCACCTCTTGAGATTATGATTTAGGAGATCTGATCGATTGGAAACTAATTCCAATTAAAAACCAACCAGGCAGAAATGCTGCCTCACTTCACAGGCTCAGGAAAGAGCTGAATTAAATAAGATCCCAGAAAAACAAATGGGACTTGAAGGCATTTAGCATCAGTGTGGGGAGATGGATGAATGGAAAATGGGACTTTTAGAAGGTGAAGATCAGCTGTGCTTTAAATATAACTGCAGACATCAACTCTCCCACCCATCACAACCCCTCTATTTTACATTCTCAGTTTGAGCTGAGCTGAGTTGAGTTGAGCACATCACCCTGAACATACCCCACACCTCTGAATTCCTCGGAATATTTAGGACAGGATCGAGATCTCACCTCACCAACTCAGTCTGTCTCTGGCATAAGGCTCCTTTACTTCTGCATTGCTCTGTGCCCACGGGAACTGCTGACCCCCTGATGTCTGATCTGTGGCATTTTATCTACTTTGCAAGTGACTCAAATGATGTTGATGCTCGGTATTAATCCAAAAGTCCCCAAAAGCTGGTTAAAAACCAGGGGAAAAATAAAACTTGAATTTTAAAGATCTGTCACTGGCAAAACTATAGGTGCAGGATGAGAACAGAGAGAAGGAGGATGCTCAGCAGCTCCAGAGTTAATACCTTGAGGCCTCAGAAGGCCTCTGAGAGTGGGCAGAGTTGGAGATGGAACTCAAATGATGCAGGAACCCGCACAGTTTGCAACCATTTTCTCTGGAAATAAGGACCACCTATCTTTGATATGGATCCAAAGTTATTCCCTGAGTCCAAGAAGCCTCAGTGACATCAGCGGGGCCAGGAATCCAGCCTTTTATTCCTGAGCTGAATGCCTACAGATTGTTTTCGTGCAGCTGTAAAGACCTCTTTTATGCATCTTCTTGATTTTTCTCTGGCTCATTCATCCTGATTCATCCTCCTCTGCTCAGAGCTCCTTGAATGTCCTGCAAGAAGCCCACACACTCAGACACATTCTAGCCTGAGCCTACATCACCATGTATTTGTCCAACTAATTTTTACTGAAATAAAGTTCCTGCCTTGCAAGGTTGCCTGGAGCAATTGTTTTGGTGAATCATAAATACTGCAGAAAGTAAATGTTGGTTCAGGTTTTTTGTTTCCGCCCTTGGCAGACCAAGCTCTAAGGATGCACACATTCCTCAGGAAACTGAGATTTTAGTACAGCAAATAAACAATGATGGTAATGGATATTCATTGGGAGAGTCCTACATTTGACTCTGAGAAGTGAATCTGCAGAAAATCATGAACTTCTCCCTGCCAAGGATCACAAAAGAGCAGCAGAATTATGGAAGTAATTGTGTGCATCCTCACCTCACCACTCAACATCCTCACCTTGCCTGCAAACCACCCTCTTCAGGCTAAGGAATGGCCCAGGAAGATCCCAGGGCCAGAAAGGGAAGATTAAATGGATTGTGCCATCATAACTTGTTGGTAGAACCACAATGGAGAGAGACTGTGCATTTTATCTGAAGCTTTTTTAAGGAAAAGTGCACAGGTTGCCCAAGACTTGAGAAAATTGGGATGTTTTCATTCCCACTTTGACCACTGGATTTTGATGTTTAAGATGGAGGCAGGACTACCTGGAAGATGATAGAATCATAGGATGATTTGGATTGGAAAGGACATTAAAGATCATCTCATTCCAACCCCCTGCCATGGACAGGAACACCTTCCACTGAATGCTCAGAATGAGTAATTTAATCTATCCTTGGGTGTCTAAAAGACAGAGGTATAAATCTGAGCTGTCTCTTCAAGGTTCCTTGGTCTGTCCATGGGAGGGAACAGGAATCTGCACAATTCAGGGAGTGGTTTTGGACAAAGCCACTATGGTCCAAAGTCCCTCAGGCAGTCCTGCACTGACAGAGGAGCTTCCAGAGATGCATTTTTGGAACACTGCTGTCTCCACGTCTTTGGGAAGGGCATAAGTTCCTGTGGACAAATTAATCCATGGAAAAATTCCCCAGCACTGCTCAGTGAAGAAAATTCATGGGGAGACAGAAACTGGACCTCAATATAGAAGTCTCAACCCCACACCAGACCAGGACCAAGTCCCAAAAACATTGTTGAGGCAGAGTCCTTTTCTAGAGCTCACTCCAGATCTCTTTCCTGATACCAATGGAAGATCCTTATCTTCCCCAGCTGATACTGATTACAAGGCCCTTAAGTTTTACTGGAATACAAATAATATATAAAGGTAGCACTGTCATATTTCATAACATGGTGACTGTAATTCCACTCCTGCTAAAGAGCAATTGCAGTGTAATTATGATAAGTATGTTCTCTGACACGCTTTAAGGCCACAAATACAAATGTAACGCAATTATACTCCATTATGATATATATTAATATTGCAATTTAATTTTGCGATAATGCAATAATATAATTGGTAATTACAGGACAAATTGCATGTATCAGAGCTCTACATGTGTGCACACACACATGTGCACACCCCCTCGTGTCTTGGAGAAGAAGTGACTGAGTGGTTGAGAATAAATACTGCAAATGTCACTGCGGTGCTGTACATTCAATTCAGGTAGCACAGGGACACCAGAGAGCCAGCACAAACCACTCACTCATGCAGTTAATGTTCTTATTATATCAACAGAAATAATTATTGATCGAGGGAAAAAATAACAAACCACAGTATAATTACATTTTAATTGCAATATAATTCTACTGTAATTACACTTTTTTCTGTTATTTGGCTTGGCCAATAGCAATCAGGTTAGTGAGACATTGTTCTCATAATTTTAAGAGATTGTATTATTGTGTGATATTGCACAGCATCCCAAGAGAAGAGGTTTCATCGTTGATCAATTATTTCAACATAAACCTGGATTAGTGTTGGAAAATTAACAATAAAGAGCAACATTGCTGAGTAGCCCTCCTGAACCCTTCATGGCTCTGCTATCTCCAAATCACTGGTACTCAAAAAAAATCTGAAAAAAATATTACATGGAAAGATGAGATGCCAGAAGATGGGTCTTTACCCTCAGTTTAGAACCCTCCGTCAACTTTTAAGGAGTCTGCTTGAAAAAACCAAAGAGTTTGGAGTGGAAAAATAAGATCATTCTATCTAATTCCATATTCTCTCCCCAAAATATCACTTGATTCAAGACAGATGCCTGTACAGGAAATATGAGAAAGAAGATTATGGATGCTGATCCAACTTTCCTCAAGGTGCAATGCCATGAACATCCCTGGCTCCCTCCAAAGTAATTGATGATGGAAGATATTGTTCCTGAGAAACTCTAAAGAGAGTTTTGTTACTTGACTCAGAAACCAGAGAGGTCTGGTAGACCTCACAAGCGACAACAGACAATTATCTCATCATCAGCCTGGGAGCATTTTTGTGCTCAAAGCATGGGCAAGAACAATTAGTGTCCTCCCTTCCTGCATTCCCCCTCTTATTTCCTATTCATTAAAAAAAAAATAATAAAAAATCAAACTGAATGAAAAAAGTTGGAGAAGGAACGAAATCCTGTGTGCCTCCGGGATACTCTGGATGATACAGTAGCCATGGCAACAAGCAGTTCAACAGAACTCCTACACCTTTGATTTTTCCTTTTTTGTCTTAATGTTTACAAGGAAAAATGGAATTTTTTGTTCCCAGTTCATCGCCTGTGTAGGCCAAACAAAACATTTTGTGCAGCTTCTCATGAAGTTCTCCCTCTTTTTCATCCCTTGCATGAGGGCATGGGACCAAGCCCCAGCTGCCATCAAGTTGCCCATGAAGTTCTTGTCTGCTATTATTAAACCTCTCCCAAAAAACCCAAACAACTAAAAAACCAAAAAACCAAAAAACAATAACAACAACAACAACAAAACCACCACCAAAAAAAAAAACAAAAACAAAAAAAACCAAAACAACAGGAGAGGAAGGTGGGAAGTGAGCTGGAGACAGCCTGAGCAGCACAACATTTTAACACTGACTCATTCCCACTGAAAACCCTCAAGACCAAACGTTCTGGAGGGTCCCAGGAGGGATTAAACAGATTCACAGAGAACAATCGATCCATGGTTGTAGAACAGGTTTTTTTCAGACACGGCTCCAAATCAGAGAAAAGTAATCATCCCTGAATCAGTGGCTTCTGGATGTAAGGAGTCAGCATCGCAGGTGGGATTACTTTATAGTCACTCCTTTCTGCTTTGTTCTTCCCATTGGCATCAGCCCAGGGAGGAGGTGGAATCACCATTCCTGGAAGGGTTTAATGTATAAATATGGTGCTTAGGGATGAGGTTTAGTGGGGACCTGGAGTGTTTGTTTAACGGTGGGACTCAATGATATTAGAGGCCTTTTCCAACCTAAATAATTCCATGATTTTGTGCTATTTTTACAAGCTCCATTGATCATTGTTCTCCCTCAGCATGGATGTTACCGATTTTGTGTTCAAAGTCACACCCAGCCTTCAAACCTCCCACCTGTCCTGGAGAACAGAGGTGTTGCAAGGTGAGGGATGATCCCAAGAGAGGATCTGAGTCAGTGAACCTGGATCAGCGTTAGGCAAAGGCTCCAGCCTGGTCCCCAGGCTCAGGAAGGATCTCTGGTGAGATCCCTGGTCTGACAAATGCCAAATTTTGCAGCAAATCACGGACGGCAGATCAGGGATTGCTCATCTGAGTTGTGTCTCCAGGACTGGGGACAGTCTGTGAATTTTCACAATTTCATGGCATTCCAGGGAAACCTGAAGCGAGCACAGTGGCACAGGAGAGGAGCTCAGAGCCATGGCCCAGTGCCTGCCACTGCAGAGGTATTCAAGCCTGGCATGGGTTTCTTTTTTCAAAATGAGCTGATTTCAGGCCAAGACTCCAAACAGAAGTTCAGGGTGGTGAGGCCACACCCCACAGACACCAGGTTCACCCCGATCCTCTGTAGAAAACAGGATCCCTCTTGACTACAAGGAAAACGCAGCCAAAGAATTTAAAGGAAGTTTTTTGTTCTGTGGGTTGTTTTGTGGTGGATTTTTTTGCCAATACCCCCACAGGAGACACTGACTGGGGCCCGGCTTTGACTTTTGCTCCTTCTCACCTGGCCCAGCAATAACACCACGGACACACAGAGCAAAAGAACCTTTACCCCTCCTTGCAGCTGCAGCCCTCCCTCCTCTCCTGGAGCAGGCAGGCAGACTGCAGCAGCTCTGAGAGAGGGGCCAAGTGTTCTCATGCTGCTCCCCAGAGCCAGGAGACTGTGGCAGAGTCAGGCTCTGTGCTAGGGCTTGGGCTTGCAACCAACGCTGACACTGCATTGCAGCACTAGGAAAAGTGGGGAGGGAGGAAAACTAATGCACACCCTGCAGGGAAAACAGCAGAGGTGGGATCATCCTCCCCATCTCTGGTGGAAATCCTTTGTCCACCAGGGCTGTGCTCCCATGGCACTTCATCACCAAAAACACACTGAGGGAAACCTAATGCCGACAGGTGAAAAGAAAAAAAAAGAAAAAGAAAATTAAAATAAAACCAAACTCCCAAATGTGCAAAGCATAAGCCTTAGCTGAGCTGGCACTTCTGCTCCCTTCCACAGCCTAACTCATTACTTTATTGAGTGCTCTGGGATACTCAGAGTGTGAGGCTGTGCTCTTAAAAAATATACCACTGTCCTACAGTCAATTCCATTCGTGTTCAATAGAAAGCAAAAGAGGCTGTTACAGAGCAAAGCCTGCCAGAACCAATAACTGTACAAGCCATGGCGTTATGCTAAGATGCTGCTTCAATAAATTATCAGCTCGGAAAAGTCTGGATCCTTTAATACTCCAGAGATTTGTGACTGCGCAAACCTGTGTATGGATACAGATAAATGCAGTTAAACAGATTCAACGGATGCTACAGGCTGAGGATTCTCTGAGTTACAAGGAACGGCATATTTTAAACCCTGGGTTAAAACTGGGACTTTCTGGCCTGTCTCCAGAGATGAAAAAGAATCCATATTTTAGGGACGAGGTAGATAAAGAAGGGGGAATCCTGCATGTCAATCCCCAAACCACTGTGTTTATGTAGCGAAAGATCTGCAAAGGATGATCCCAGTAGATCCTTGGGATGTGTTTATTGCTGCCAGGTCATGCTAAACACTGAAAACAGTCTTCAGAAGAGGAAATTGAAGACTGGCTGGTGGGAGAGAGGGGATTTGGGAGGACCACTAGGAGAAACTGGGAAAAAAACTGGGAAGAAAATGGAGAAAAACTGGGGAAAATTTTCCTCTTTGGGAGTGAAAAGCCATTTAGTTGAATCCACTTGAAGAAGGACTGGAAGAATAGATCCACTGAGAAATAACACTGTGACTCCTGACCCCTCAGCATGTAGTTAATGCTGAGGACTCAGTGCCATGAGCCTTCCTGGAGGTCTTGAGGAGTCCTTTGACATGGAGAGAGCTTTTTGCAAGAGTTTGGGTTGTTTGTTTCAGAAATCACAGCAAGGCTGATCCTGAAAGAAGCCTCTTCATCTCTTCCTGAGGGCCACACCCTTATGAGTTTCCTCAGTTGTGTCTTCTCATGAGCAGAATTTCTGTTATTGAGTCTCTGGCAACATTAAAATTGATCAGGTGGAATCTGTGAGGTAATTTCCTACTAATCTACAGGGATCCAACTGTCTTCTCAAAACTGGGGCAAAAAATCGATTAAATTCTTGTAAGACCTGAAGTAAGTACTGAAGCTCCAGCATCTTTACCCACCACTCACCCTATCCCCTTTTGAAACATCCAGAGTATCTTCAGTGACCTAAAGGACCATGTATTTTACTGTTACATAATGAAAACACTCAAACAAGCCAGGGAATGAGGAAGGGGGAGAGCAGCTACAAACAATGGACTGAATTTTAAGTCAAAGATAAAATGAACATCACCTGCCCAAGCATCAGCCCTGCTTTTCTCCCTCCCTGAGCTGAAGCACAGCCTCGCCTCATTGCCTGGCTGATGAACTCTGAAGGGCTGCAGCCCCGAGCAGTTCTCTTCCAGGGAGTTTCCTTGCATTTCTCTTCGCAGCCTGTAATCGGATATGAAGCTTTTTTGGGACGCATTAGCACAGATGACACTCTGCAGAAAGGAATTGTGTTGCGGCGTCTGCTGCGTGAGGATGCAAGTCCTCCTTCCCTTTCCCAGCTGATGTTGCTATTATTGTTCTGGAGTTCATAATGACTCGACTCAGAGCATTTCCAGTTTTTCCTGCGGCCACAAACCCTAAAAAATTATCTTTTCTTCCTTTCCACGTCTCACTTGCCAGCAGGAGGACATTGACATGATTTAATTCCCGGAGAGGGGGCAGAAAGGGGAGCAGATCCAGTGTAGCAGTGGAATTGAATCCTCAGATCTTGAGCTTGGAACAGAATTTTCCATCGATGGTGTTTGTAAAATGAAACAGTGCTGGCACTTTAAATAGTGGAGTTTGCATGAATTCTATTTTATTTTGCTTGTTGACTGGTTTCTTCCCAAGAACCCAGGTTTACCAAAAATAAAGGCAGTTGCTTTTGCAGTGCTGGAAAGATTCAGGTTTTCCTTCCAGGAGAACCTATTTACAGCAAGATCTGCTTTCTTGGGGAAGCCGAGATAGAACAGCTCAACTTCCCTGTGTCCTGGAGAAATGCCACGATGGGAAGTTGGCTTGGGGCAACTTGGAATGAAGAATGGGAAGTTTCATTTCTAGAGGACTGGCTTGATTCCTTGTTTGGACCAGTGAGGGAAAAAAAAAGTAAATTTCAGTTTGGATCAATCATGAGAAAAAGACGTCTCCTTTGGTTGACTCTCTGAAGAATTTTGTGGTCCTTCCTGAATTTTTAACTAGGTTGGTGCTTGCACTGTGAAAATGCAAAGCAAATAAATACTGACAACCCTACTGATGATATTTTTCAGTGAAGCTGAGAGATTTCTCCTCTGCCACCTGAGATCTGGTCTGAAGGATGGATGGAGTCCAGTTTCTTTTTGCTTTCACTGTGTATTTTAATCTTTGCAGTTTTGTGTCCCACACCTTTTACAGGCATGAAAATAAGCTTCTAAGCAAAGATCTTCTGCTGGTATAAACCAGAAAAAACTCAATCCTACCAACCAAGAAATGTCATTTCAAAGTGACTCATTATTTTTTAACAAGGGACCAGAATGAGAGAAAATTTCCTTTCTTGGAGTCAGATGATACCTCTTGTTAGCAATTCAAGGCAGTGAGGTTGGGGGAAGTGTCTGGAGCAGCACAAATTTTTATCAGGAGTGTCTGAGGGAGCTGGGATTGTTTAGTTTGGAAAAAAGGAGACTCAGGAAGGACCTTCTTGCTCTCTACCTGACAGGAGGGTGAAGCCAAGTAGGGGTCAGTCCCTTCTCCCAGGTAACAAGTGACAGAATGAGAAGAAATGGCCTCAAGTTGCTCCAGGGAAGGTTTAGATTGGCTATTAGGAAAAATTTCTTCACAGAAAGGGTTGTCAGGCACTGGAAGAAGCTGCCAGGGCAAGTGGTTGAGTCACCATCCCTGGAGGGATTGAAAAGACTCTGTGGATTGTGGGGTTTAGAGATGTTGTTTAGTGCTGGCCATGGCAGTGCAGGGTTAATGGTCAGACTCCATGATTCTAAAGGTGTTTTCCAACCTAAAATGTCTTTTGTTCCACTGAAGGAACTAAAAAACCACCGTGCTCCAGGATCCCAGATGGCTTTTGATCCCTGAGAAAGAAAGCAGCCTGGCTTGATGTTCGCAGAGCACCAATGAACCAAGCAAACAGTGCTCTGGAGGGCCCTGTCTCACACCCTCTGGGATTGAACAGCAGTGATTGCTCAGTGCAATAATCCTAAAAAAAGCCCTGGTCATTTTCCAGAAGCTAATGACAAGTTTGTTAGTTAATGGCCCAGATCAGAGCCAAGGGCGATTAATGATCTAACAAACCAGTCGATGAACTGGTAATGAAGACCAATTATGATCTGTATCAACACCCCCCCACCAAAGAATCCCCTTTATTAGTCTTTTCTTTCCTCTGTAGAGGGTCTTGGACAAGCCAGGGGCTATTTCAGGAAATTGCTGGCTCCCTGGAAATCAATAACCAATCAACACCGGGAGCTTATGCTGAAAAAAAATGCAGATGCCAGAAAACAAACCCTCCAAGAAACATTTTACCTAGAAAATTAATGAACCCAACATGTAATGTGATTTGCCTTAGACTCAGCTGTTCAACAGCTTGTTCAAGGCACTGCTTTTTCTTTGTTTAAATCCCTTGCTAAAAATTTACAGTGTAGGGGGAAAGCACATGGAATTGGAAAACCATTTTCTTAGGTATGAATTGTGACAGAGTGACCAGAATGAGCTCCTTTGCGGTGATAGAATCAGGGAAGTGCAGTAAAGGTTTGTCGAAAAGAGGCATCTATAATGTAGGGATGTTATTTTAGGAGCTGGAGACTTCACAACAAACTTCCCAGGTCCTTAAACAACCCCGGGTTGGGAGAATATTGAATCACAGATAACACAGGGAGAGATCTACTCCATCTCCAGGCCAAGCCCATCTGGAGAGAAACTTTTGACAAGGGCATGCAGTAATAGGACAAGGGGGACAAAAAACGTCTAGGAAAAGCTCTGCCATGTCTAATTTGGATATCCAGCACTGCAATCAAAGCAAATGGCTGGGTTCTTTTGTCCTGTAAATCCAGAAAAACATTTTAATTCCTTTCTTTGCCACAATTTCACCTGTACCCCTACAGCAGGCAAACCCATGTCTCTGTTATGTTTTTCTGTAAACAGAAGAAAATAAATTTTCTTTATTTCTTTATTTATTCTTCAACATTAGTTGTGTCCTGATCTAAACTTTGAACTCACCAGGTCATAAAAAGCTGACAAAGAAGATACTCTTCCGTAAAATCTTAATACTTTTGTTACCAGCTGTACCAATGAGACACATTATTTGGGGTGAATACATCTCTCCTATTCAGGATCTAGAACTGCTGATTCAGATGCATTAGAGGAGACTTTTCCTTTCAGTATCCACCCAGTTTCATCACCAGATAGCTTCTGTTGAGGACGTAATTTGGAAGTGGCAGTGACAGACTCCACTCAAAAGGGAGTCAAAATATCACCAAGGAGCTTTGGGAAGCTTTGGAGCCAAAGGCTGGGGACCCCAGAGCTGGGTGCTGTTCTGGGATAAGACATCTGCATTCTCCCAAGTCTTCTGTGCTGAAAGTATGAAGGGCTTTAACTCCATCATTCTGCACTTGCACAAGATTTACAGTTGGTTTTAATATTAACAGTGCTGGAGGCACGAAGGAAGGAAGATTGGGACAAGCATGGGAGCCTTCAAGTGGTGAAGAGGAATGGCAGCAGCCTCCTCCAAGTGATTTCTTCTCACCAAAGAGCTGAATCACTTCTAGGAGCAGATGATGGTGGTGGTTCTGAGGCCTAGGTTTGATTTCATGCCTGGTTCTGCCCCCGGGCTCTGGCTTTGTGGGGAGCAGTGGGAGCACTGGTGCAGTCTGCATTGATGGCTGCAGCCCAGCCTGGCGCTGATTGCTTGAGCTGCACTGGTGTAAATCATCTCTCACCCCCCCACGATGATGTGAGTCACTGATCCTGGCACTTGGCTGCCTTGGCAGGACTCCCAGAATCCATGGCACGGCTCTCAGCAGCCAGGGGATGCTTTCAGTGGGATTTGTGGGGAGAGGGGTATTGACTTCTCCACGCCTTGGTTTCCTCGTTGACGGAGCAAAGCTAATAACCCTTACCCACGCCTTCAAATAGGAAAGGAAAACCTGATCAAAAAACTTAGCCAGCTGTGGCTTATGTAATGCTTTGTGATCCTGTGGCAGGGAGAACTCTGGGAGAGAAAAGCCCAGTTATTCTGAATAGTTTTAAAGTCTCTCCTCCACACTCTGTTGATTGGCTCATGCTGACTTAATCTCTGAACTCAGTTGAGCATCTGCTTGCCCAGAATTAGCCCCGGGGATGGGAAACCCAATTCACATTCCCCTTGCAACCTGCAAGGTGAGGCCCTGATCTTTTTCACCAGCTGGAGCTGGTTAGAAGGTATTGCCTTGTTTCCCTTTTTAAACACTGAGCTGTCCTGCTAACTCTGTCCCTGCTTGTTCTGCTTCTTTGTTCCCTGATGATCAATTTGATTTAATTCACTCTTCTTCTTCCATATATTAACAAGTTCTTTATAATACAGCACCTACTACAGCTGCCAAACTTCTTTTTAATTTCAAGTTCCTCTCCCCCTCTACTTCATCTAATCTTTATTAATTAACTAGTTAATAACCATCAATTATTCTGTAAATAAACAAGTAGCTGAGCAGCCCCTGTACAGTGCTTTCCTCCTTCTGAGCAGCATGGTACCAAATTCTCCAAATCAAAGACTTTGCAGAAGCCACTTTAATAGAACAAAATTTGTACCCTGGGACAAACTTTTTGCTGTTGGCCAAGAACAGAACATTTCAAATGCTTTGAGTACTAGAGAGCATTACTAGGACTGCCATCAGTCTTCTGAGCTTCAAGAAAGTTAAAAAATCACAGCAGAGCCCCTCACTTCCACAAACACCTTTCTAACACACCAGATTTTTAGGGACGCCTGAAGAAATGCAGCCATCCATGCTAAGCCACTAAATTTGGGATGGGGGTCCATCAGCTTTTCTGTTTTGGACACCTGCAAACCCAGTGAGACAAAAACTGGTCTCACTTCTACCAGAAGAAAGAGGGAGGTCAAAGAAATGTGAATGGGATGAACATTTTTCTTCAGAAAGAGATAATGGGATCTGTGTTGACTGGATTGCCAGGTTTGTGACTTCCTGGTGTTCTTGGGTTAAGTCAGTTGGTTCTGTGCCTTGGCTGTCTACTAAAAAATGCACTGTGAGGTACCAAATCTTCCTTAGAACACCTCAAGAAATGCTTTGGAGTCTCCCATGGAAAGCTCTGCAGCAGGGAATAGCTGTCACCAACAAGCCCATGACCAGATGTGAGTGCTGAGAGGGTCTGTAAAATCACCGATCACAGAATTGGTCAGGCTAGAAGGCACCAGAGAGGGGTCATCTGGTGCCACCACTCTGCTCCAGCAGGGCCATCCCAGAGCACAGGCACAGGATTGTGTCCAGAGGGTTCTGGAATATCTCCAGTGAGGGAGACTCCGCACCCTCTCTGGCCAATCTGTTCCACTGAGTTGCCACCTGCACAGTAAAGAAGTTCTTCCTCATGTCCAGGAGGAACTTCCTGGGCATCAGTTCCCGCTCTTGTGCCATTGCTGGGCCCCCTGAGCAGAGCCTGGTCCGTGCTCTGATCCCTCCCTGTAGGCACTGACAGACATTGATAAAGTCTCCTCTCAGTCATTCCCACAAGGCCGAGCAGGCCCACCCATCCCAGAACTGGTCCAACTCTCTCAGGAAGTCACAAAGATTTCTGTTTTCTGCACTCTCAATAACAACATTGCAGTGCCCTTCTGCTCTGTCCCATAAACCCAGACGTCCCCAATACCACCAAGACCAGACCCTTAACTTTCCACAAAGGAGGGGAGCAGGGTAAGTTCACAGATGAGAACGTGGACATAGAGAAAATTTGAGGTTTACATTGTTGGCATGGGCTCCAGCTGAGCCAAACAGGGCCAAGTTTGGCCCTGTTCACTAAGACTTGGCTCACGCTCTTGTGCCTATGGCTGAGGTACTCCCCAATCTCAGTTTTAGGTACTCTTCCCTGTGACTGCCCAGAAAAAGGACTTTTCCTTTCCCTCATAGAAGATCAGCCCTGTTCTGTCCAGGACTTGGTCCTCCCCCAGAAAGCCCCTGAAATTAACAGCAAAAATCTCTCTGATTTTAGGAAAGAACGTGTCAGGGCATTAATTTCTTGTTCTTCCTCCCGAGAAGGAACCATTTACTTTTTTCTCCCTGGAACAGTCAGAGAAATTTTTCACCACTGCGCTGATGGAAGAAACGACTCTGCTTAATAGAAGCAGATAGAAAAAATATGAGGTCATTTGGTCACAAATGAAAAACTTGCCTAGTCTCATAGTTTAGTGCTGAGTTTGCCTGGCCCCTTTTATGATTAGATTATTACTTATTCACTTATTCGTCTATTTAATCATATCAAGGAAGAGTGCCCTACATGACCCTTCTGGGTACTTGCTGATTCCTTTGTTCTTTTATTCTGCCTTTAACTGAGATTATTTCCATACAGGTTCCTTTCATAATGAGCCTTGAATTATTGTACTTTATCATCCATAAGGTGCTTCTCTGGTTTGCTGGTGTGTCCCTATCCATCTGAGCTATTCCGGCAGGACACATTACTCTTAAGTGGCTCACAAGGATCAGCCACTCACAGAGTCCTGGATTTTAAGGATGACTGGGCCCTTCTCTTTCTTAACCTCCTGAAAGGTGATGGCCTTAGACATTACATTGTTCCTGAACTTCTGGGTGTCATGGTGTGTCTTTCAAAACTAATACAAACTAAATCAAAAGGTACAAAACTTGTCAGGGCACTAAGCCCCCAGCAGACCTTAGTGAATTAATTATAATTTTAGATCTCCTTTTTTTATTTAACTTTACCTCAGCTTCCTTACCCATAAATTTGGAGTTTGTTGGTGGGGGATATTTCTAAGTAAAGATGAAACTGGTTGTGTAAGAGAGAAGGCAAAATGAAATTCTACATAGGACACACTGTTTGCAGATTTCTTGTGAAGTTGTTCCTGTGAACATCTCTAATTTGTCTAAAATTTGACTCTGTGTTTTTGGGTTTCATCTCCCTGGTTTAACCAAGAGTAATTTCATTCAGGGAGGCTTCTTCTAGCCCAACATATCCATGCGACAGTAATATTATCCTTGTCTTGCGTTAAAGAATACATAAGAACTTGTTTATGGCTGTATTTCTTGGTTAGTAGCAGACATAGAAATAAAATTATGGGGTGCAGATGATCAGTTTTATTTTTCAGACATCGGACTACTTCCAACACCCCCCCCCCCCGAAAAAAAAAAGGGTTATGATTTATTTCTATTTTTGCTTATCTTTCAATACTGGTGGGATTCCATTGGGTGACTTATTGGGTTCCTTCTTAATCTCATCCCCCCATATCAAGGTGGAAATTAAACTCTGCTTATAAAATCAGAGGATCCTTTCAAAACAGCGAAAAGTGTTAGAGACAAACTGAGAATCTGCAATGTCACCAATGCATCTCTTGCTAAGAAAGGATGCAGTAGTCAAAATTTCATCTTGATTTCACCTCACTGACCAGTCAGAAGTACCCACTTTAATCCAAGCAATAGGAAGGACAAAACTCAGAAAGCTGACTCAGATCCTGAGACAAGGAAAATATAAAATTTGCATGTTCAGCTTTGGTCCATAGCACAGAAGTTTGGACTGACAATCTTTTACACAACTTGCAGCTGAAAGCTGCGCCCTGGAGAGAACCTGGGAAGAAAACAGGATCCTAGAAATTCCAGGGAAGCAGTGAGCATCTCGAAATGCAGCTGTCCTGCCTCACCTCATGGGCCAAATGTTACAACCCTGAAGATTTCATCCAGCTCAGGAACTGTGACCTGCATGGCCTTGGAAGGGACAGCACTGACTGTGGGAGGAGAGAGCTGGAAAATGTGCCAGGCACATCATTGGCATTCATGGCACTGAACTGCTGCAGGACTGGCCTTGGAAAAGTTCACAGAATCATTGAGTGGTTTGGGTCGGAAGGGACCTTAAAGATCATCTTGTTCCAATCCCTTGCCATGGGCATGGGCACCTCCCACTAGACCAGGTTGCTCCTACTCCCACCCAGCTTGGCCTCGAACGCTTCCAAGTTGGTTCTCGTAAATCCATGGCTTTCATGGTATTGCATGAGCAGGTGAGTCCCAAACCACCAAAATATTCTGGTGTGAGAACATCAGAGGCTCTGAGCGGTGTTTGTTGGCACATTGTGTGTGTGTGTGTGTGTGTGTGTGTGCGTGTGTGTGTGTGTGTGTAGCCATGTTTTCAATCCCTCCACCCACAGTGATCCCACCAACCTTCTTGGAGAAGATTCCTGAGCCCAACCTCCACATGTGTTTGGAAAAGGAGTTTCAGACCCTTTTTAGTTGTCTCAGTAAATTGAGCCAGGATGGACCAAACTTTTCCAGCAGATATTCACTTAAGTCCCTCAAACATGCTTTACTTCCAAATATCAGGACCTGAAACCAATGGATATAGATAGTAGTTACCCTATTTCCTAACTTTATCTGTTTACAGGGTACCTACTTCCATAAAAACAACTTTTAACACTCCCCAAGTAGTCAGTAGTAATCTAGAAAATGGAATCAGTGAGAAGTCACCACATGTGACTGACTCTCCAGATGGGTCACAGCAATGACTATTCTGTCATTGTCAAATTGTGTGATTTCAGGACATTTGAGATGTCCAAGAACTACAGAAAGAATTGGTGCGGCAATTCCAAGTGGCATTTTACTGGAAAACAAGCAGTGTGTGCTCACTGGTGTTTGAGCATTGCAGAGGAAGACTGGCCAGCATGTTAGACAGAAATATTCATCAGAGACAAAAAACTCCAGGAACCAGAGCAGTGAGGAAGTGGAGGAGTTGACATAGGGACATTCCAGAGAGTGTCTTCAAATACAGCTAAAAGTTGAAAAAAGAGTACCCACACGTAGGAGAAAAAAATCCCTGTCCTTTACTGGCCAGACTCACAGTGTGCTGGGAGATGTGATCAGGGACAGTGTTTCTCCTGAAAAATTGCAATTTGGAATTGAAATTTTGAATTGAATGAGAAACACCTTTATAAATAATATTCTTGTCACGCTGTGTTGTTGTTAAAGGCTGTGGGTTTTGGATGGACTGGGAGCCAGGCAGTGGTTTAGACAAAAGCTGATCAGGACTCTGAGTAGCGATTAAAGGACAAGTTTATAAAAGAAGCTGGCAGATGATGAAAGGAAATTGTCAGGTGAAAGGCAAACAAATAACAACAAATTCAGGGAGCAGCAATTTCTTTCTGCAAGCAGAAGAATCAAGATGTCTAAAAAGAAAGGAAAGGGAGTGAGGAGATGAAGGAGAGGAGACAAGATTGTACTTCCCTTCTGAACAGAGAAAAACCAAGTTTCAGACCCGACAACCCAGTGAAACAGTTTATTACTTCAGCTTTCTGCTATTTGTTGCTGTCTATTTATCTTATTTTATTAAAGTACTGAATCCATCGCCTTTGTGAAGTGGTCAATATACAGAGTTTAAAAATAACATTTTAAGCCTCCTGTGATATAGATTGCAGCAGGAGCAATGAGTCAAAAAGGGAGATATTTCTCATCTGCTGTTTCTATTTCCAAAAACCAATCATGTGGATGTGCTAAGATGGGCTTAATAGGATCAAAGCAATGATTGGGATCCTGGAAGAAAATGGGGTCACAAACACAAGCTTTCCAAAAACTCTGGCCTAAAATTGCACGTCTAACAAGACCAAGTGTAAGGTTCTGCACGTGGTATCAATATGGATTGGGGGATGAAGGGACTGGGATGAACACAAGGATCCTGGTGGATGAAAAGTGGGACATGATCCAGCACAGTGTGCTGGCAGCCCAGAATGTCCACCATATCCTGAGTTTCTGGTATTTTCCTCCTCAGCCCCACTCTGGTGAGAGGAGAAGGCTCCAAGGAGAGCCTATTGCAGCCTTTCAGTACCTAAAAGGGGTTTGTAAGAAAAGTGAGGAGACACCTTTTAGTAGGGCCTGTAGTGACAGGACAAGGGATAAAGATCTTAAACTAGAAGAGGGAAGATTCAGGCTAAATAAAAGGAAGCAATTTTTTACCACGAGGATGGTGAAAGTCTGGGCAAGGTTGTCCAGTAGATTGCTGGTAGATTCCACATCCCTGGAAACATTCAAGACCAGGCTGGATGGGGCTCTGAAAAACCTGATCTATATAAAGATGTCCCTTTTTATGACCTTTAAAGGACATTTAGTCCAATTCAAGCTATTTTGTGATACCGTGGTTCTAAGTTGGGTGAACACCATGAACCCCCTGCCAACACACCAAGGTGGGAACAGCTTCCTGAAATTACCCCTAAGCACTGATATCCTCCCAGCCCACATACTCAGCCTCTTCCAACATGGGAGAAGAAGGAAAAAAAGCAGAAGAAATTAGGACATCACATACCCAGTGGGGTTCTAAATTAAATCGTTGTGGGGGATACCAAACATGTCATCTCAGGTTTCTCTTGCTGGAAAGTAAGAGGTGCCAAAAGGAAAACTCAGCATGCAGGGATTTATAATGATGCAGCTTGGAAAATGACAGGGAATTGATCAGAGAAATATTAGCTTCTAGAATTAGATTCTAGAATAATCCAGAATTAGATTATAGAATAATTAGGTATAGAAAAATCAAAATAATCCAGAATGAAGTTATAGAATAATTTGAATTATTATTTTTAGAACCATCCAGAATTGGATTCTAGAACAATTCTGGAATTAGAATGATTTTCACATTTATGGCTGTACTCACACTAACCTTGCACTGAGCTGTCCTCATAACAGAGCAAGCCCTGCAAGATGGACTCGGGATCAAGCAGGACTTACTTGCCTTTCTCAGGTGTTAAAGCATCATTGGCTGCTGTTCTTTGGGAGAAGAGTGAAGATCTCCTGCCTGTCAATCTTAGCTCTGAAGGAGCCCTTGCAATGTCCACCACCTCTTCATGAAAGGACTTGGAGCTGTTTTGTCCATGTTGCAGACCTGGACTTCAGACAGAGACATGGATCAAATTTTTCAGGGTCACATAGGGCTCCGAAAAATAAGTTGTAGTTTCCTGCTGATTAAACCAACCATTTCCTCAGGAGACACTTCCATCCCTTCTTTGGAGGATTTGTATCTCCTTGCAGGCTCGGAGAATGAAAGAGTCTGAATGGAAATGGCTGGGAATTCAGGGAAAACAGGGAATCCATCTCCAGGCTCCTTTTGCACCGGAAATATTTATCACTTTGCTGGCATCTCATGGAATCACAGAAGTGCAGAACATGCTGAGTTGAAAGGAACCCACAAGAATCATCAAAGTCCAACTTCTGGACCTGAACAGGACAGCCCCAAGAATCTCACCATGCATCTGTACATACTTAACCAATTACTGCAACAACCAAAGAGATTAAGTATATTGTAATATAAATATATGTACATATAAATGCACATATAAATATAGTTACATATATAAATGTGTAAATGAATATGAATTATATGCAAATACAGATATTTATAAAAATACATTTATATTTGCATAGAAATACACTATATTGATTCAGGGAAGAAGATAAAGGCAACAGCTGCTGCTTCAGAAAGGGAAAATAAAAACCCTGGAACAAATTTCTCAGACTCCTGGAGGGCTCTCTTTTACAGCAGCTCTCCCAGGCATAAAAAGAAATTTTTCCTGCCCTGGGTAGAAGGGCATATCAGCCCTGCAGCTCCACTGTTACGTCATTTAATGCCTATTGCCTGGATTAATAGGCCTCTCAATTGAAAATACTTTTTGGAGCAGAACTTGGCTGCAGCTGTTTTCCTTTCTGGGGATCTCCTACAGTGCTCTGTAAAGCAGCAGATTAAATACTGATGGAGCAGTGCTGGGAAATAGCAATTGTAGCTGTGGTGATTGTTCATACTTATGCCTGGACATTAGAGCTCAGCATCTGAGTGAGAGAATATTAGCTGAGATGATGGGGTCGTGCTTTGGTGTACCCAGACTCATATTTAGGAGGTATAAATAGAGCAGCAAACACCTTCAGAGGGCTAAAGGTACATTAATTATACTTTCTGTGGCAGTCTATAGTCTTGGTAGAGATACACACTCTGGTGATACATCCTAGCCTTGAAAATCCAGGTGCTTGTTGGATTTATTAGCAGCAGAATGGTTTCTCTTTAAACAAAACCATTTTAGGAGGTTCAATATAATTGATCCTGTAATATATAATTTAGATCAGCATCGCTGCTTCTCCTCATTCTCCCTAAGATACTTAGCAAAATCTCATTTGTTTATGAGAGTCGGGGGTGAGAAGGTTTTGGAGAAAGGAACACTATCCCATCCTTCCCTTGCTCCTCCTCCAAAGCCATGGGGCATGGGAGCTGTGCAAGTATGGGCAGTGTTGGTCAAACACTGATTTTTGTGAAGCACAGAAAGCCCAGCTGGCAGCAGCTGCTCTCTGAGTGTCACCACTCCCTGCCATCCCAGGAAATGGATCCAGGGCTCTGTGACCCACAGGCTGATGGGAAGCAGCACCATCCCCTCGTGCTGCCAAGGCTGCAGTCAGCAGGAGCCATGGAAGGAGGTTTCCCAGAGTGAGTTATTCTGTGTGCTGACCTTGCTCTGAGGTGCTGATCTGTGGCATGGCCTGCCTTGCAGAGAGTCCAGGATTGTTTTCCCTGGGGTTGCTCTGTTGGCTGGGTCTGGGGATAGAGATTTCCTTGTTCTCCTCTGCCCACCTCGCCCAGGCACTTTGAATTGTTCACTCATTACCTGTCATGTGGCTGTACTTGGCTATTAATTATCAACACCATCAGCCTCGAATAGTCTGAGGTTGTCTCACAACTTTCAGCACAGGGTGGGTTAGCAGGGATTTCCATCTTTGTTTGCAGGTTGCCCAGAGATGTTCTACAACATCCTCCCCATCCCTGGAGGTGTTCAAGGCCAGGCTGGATGGAGCTCTGAGCGACTTGGTCTAATGCAGGATGTCCCTGCACGTGGCAGGGGCTTGGAATGAGATGATCTTGAATGTCCCTTTCAACCCAAACACTTCCAGGATTCTGTGATTGTATTTTCAATTACAGCCCAGAATAGTGCTCTGAAGTCATATCCAGTAAAAATACTGACAGAGACAGGTCTGACATGGGTCACTCCTCTTGCAACAAAAATCACGGAGTGGTGCTTAAAACACTGCAGCATCCTGGGTTTGGGCAGGAACCTTAAACTCCCTGGGAAAGAAATGAGCAGAGAGGCAGCCTTGTGTTTTTCCTCAAGCTGAGATGGGGCAGAATCACAGTGATTTGGGTTAGAAGGGACCTTAAAGGTCATCTCATTCCACCCCCCCTGCCATGGGCAGGGACACCTTCCACCACACCAGGCTGCTCAGAGCTCCAGCCAGCTTGGCCTTGAACACTTCCAGGAATGGAGCATCCACAACTTCTCTGGGTGATCTCTGGGCAGAGAAGATGGTTTTTTACCTCTTCCAAAAAGCCTCCTGCTTGGGAAGGTCACCAACCCCTATCTGCTGCCATCCTAGGAATAAGCAGTTTGAGAGGAAGTAGCTGTCAAGGAGAGGAGTACAGTAGGGATCTGAGAACAGATCTAATGCTAAAACCAGGCTTCCTAAAGCCTTATAAATGTCAGCCTTGTTTGTTTTCAAGTAGGTGGTGGGAAGAGAGCAAAGGCTGCTCTGTGCTACTTTAGTCTGACTAATGCTGCCAGAGCCAGGCTGGTGAACTGCTGATGAAAATGTAACTCAACAGGTCTCTGACACCTTTAAACACCTCTCCCTGTGTCCCTGGAGGAAATCTGGATCTGAGGTCCATGGGGATGATGTGAAATGGCAGCAGAGGCATTCCAGAGGGACATGCAGCCAGAGGCTTGAGAGGGAAAGAAGCAGAGGAAAGTTGTGATCCTGGCTGGAAACGCAATTCTCAGGGGTGTAGGAAGCTTGTCTAAACAGCTTTTCACTCTCTGTTCACTCCACTGAAGTCACCCCCCCATACACACTCACAAAACCCAGGAGCTCCTCTTGGTCACCCCCCTTTCAGCAGTGCCTGCCTGCTCCTCCTGGGAGCAGGAGATGTCAGGGTTTGAAGAGTATCATCAGGATAATAGCACGATTGCTGTTTTACACCTAAATTATGCATCACCCCTCCAGTACAGGCTCCCAGCAGGTGTCTGTCTCCGAGCTGTACAAGGGCACTGTCAACTCCTCGCTTGTCACCAGCCTGGAGCAGCTGAACAGGAGATGGTCTCACCTCTCCTGGGTGCTCCCAGTCATTTTAAGCATGAAGTTAAATCAGCAAATTGGGAACCATCACAGGTGGAGAAGTAGGCACTAGAATTGGTAACGACTGAGGGAAGGTGACCTCAGTGTGCTGTGGACAGGGGATGCTCAGAACTTTTTAAACCAAACGAAGCAGTCTCATCTATTTTATATTGTCATGTCCACCTGTTTTTGAGACCAAAAGAGTTTCTTTTTGCAGCTTTACTGAGTCTCTGTTGGGTCGTGGTCTAGCTCTGCCAGGATTATATTGGCTTTTCTGCAACATAATCAATACAATTCTTTCAGGTTTAATTTATATTTATATCTTTGGTCAGGTGAGAAAGCAGGGACATCCAAAAAGAAGCAGAGCAGTGAAGCAGGAGAGTCTCAGTGCTTTTGTTCTGGCTCACTGAGGTCCCTTTTTCGTGTGGATTATGACCTGTGGTCCCCTTACACAGCAAGGCTGGGCTGGTTCAAAGCACAGTGTGACTTATATGTGCCTCACTGGAAAAAAAGATCTTTTCTTATTGTGCTGCATTCACAGCTCTGGCACGAACCCATAAGTGCCCCATAAGTGGTAAAGACAGGGCTGAAGCTGAACTTATCTCCAGGGAGGGAGCAGAACTGGAGAAGGGAATTTAGCAAAGCTCCTTTAATGTGGATGATGAATGCCTGACCCGAGGGGACGGACTGCAGCAAGTGACCTTTCTGACATCAGAGCTCCTTCACCACAGCCTGAATTATCCTGTGATCCTTGCAGGAAGGACCCTGGGATCTGTCATTCTGGATTCAAAATGCCTATTAAAGCCATCTGCCCCAGGCCTGACCCTGTTTGCCTTCTGATCCCAAATAGGTGCCATGGTCATTTCTGGAAGATGGGGAGCACTGCCCTTACACACACAGCCCACGCAAAACCTCTTCCCAAACATCCAACCCACGTTCATATTTTTTTCCCTCTTTGGACTCTCCTTTGGGTTGATCTTTCCAAAACGCTGACCCAGTGACCCCATTCCCTCCCCCACCTCCCCAACCCTGCCCCCAGTAGGTCTCCAATTAAATCCAAAATTGCCTCTGCACAAAAGCAGCTCTGTCAGCTCCATTCAGAGAGGAACAAGTGGCCTGAATAGCTTTGGGCGCATTGGAAACTGAGAAACAGTGTGGTCTTGTGTTAAAGTTGAATGGTGGCGAGGGGGGTGGTTGGAGGTTGAGGGAGAGCCTTGAATCAGTTAAAAGTAATTATTGAGTCATTCAGGAGGCTGGGGATGGAGCAGGATTCTTCTCCAACAAAGCCCTGCAAGAGACACATAAGGCATTTCACCCCTCAAGGAGGTCTTGGGCAGAAAAAGAAAGTATCAGGTGTAAAGCAGTAATTTGTACAAGTCAGGGCTATTGTGATGCTCTGGCCTCTTGTTCCTCTTTCCAGATGGTTGATCTTGGACTTCTTTCCTCTTCTCTTTTCAATTCAGGGAGTCCAGAGGTCTAATTCAGTTCTCCTGGTGCAGGGGGGAACAGCTGAGGGTGTTTACACACATTGTGTAGACAAGGGATTCGATTGCTTTGTATGTCCTGGAGTCATCTCAGCGGTGACAGCCGGGGAAAAAACGCTGTCAGGATCATTTCACAAAAAGCTCTATCATCTGTCTGACAGTTCACACTAATCTGACAGCCTCCTGAGCAAAGTACTCTGGGTGCAACTCAAACCCTAGAAACTGTCACCCATCAACTCAGCGGGAAGACCACATCCCTGGACGTGTCAGTGCCATCCATCAAACACCAACCCACGGCCACAGGGACAGAGGAGACAGCGATTTAAGGGGCCACGAGAGGAACTGTCCAGCAGGAAGATGAGGCAGCAGTCCAAAACCAGCAGTGGCTTTCCACGGAGGTTCCTCTGCTGCTGCAGGGCATGTGCATCTCTCCCAAAGCAAGCTGTGATTTGGGGGCAGGAAAACAGGCTCTGATACTCAGTCACAGTCAGGGTTATCCCAGTGGCATTGCATCCACTGCAGGCTGCCTCTCTCTCCTCTCAGAATACCTCAAGACATTTTCAGACTTTTCAGTGAAGAGACTCATGTTGATGCTGTACATGTCAGACCATATCATGCTTATCAATCAGAGAACACTGAGAGGACAAGATTTGTAGCAATAACTTATTTCCTCTACTCATTCCAGGTCAGAGAAGACTGTCCAAGTGTTCTTTTTTCAGTGTTTTGACTGTTCACACTAAAATGTGAGTCCTTAGTGAATAGCCTACCTGAGGTAATTATCCAATACAATTTGGTTTTTCCCTACTGAGAGATTAGGATTTCAATATATTTGTTAGTTATTTTCACTCATTCACTATTTTTTTTTTCTTGGTGAATGAAATTATTTTTTTCAATGTCACAAATGGCAAGAAGAGCCATTTGGATGCCATGCTGGTTGTTGATATCAGCCAGAGCATTCACAGATTGCTGCTCCTTCTCCTTCCTGGGCAGTGTGTGACAGTCCTGCTGTCAGAAGCACTCTTGTGTGAGGGTAAAAACCAGTGTACTTTTAGTTCTCTCTCTCCCATAATCTGTTTTTCCTGACAATGAAATATTCACTGTGTTTGTTACTATTTATTCACACTGCAGCAGTTTCCACAAGTGTGGGCCACTCAACAGAAACAATTAATCTGCCACGCACTGGGCATGTCTAGCATGTAAAGGGTTAATAAAATAGATTAAGAAACCAGAATAATTAGATGCCTGTTGGAGGTTTTTGAGAAATAGTTACACAAGACCTGAGATTTTTAGGATTTTGACAAGATTACCTCTTTCTCTCCCTTTGGGCTATGAAGTCACAACTTTGCAGAGCTTTTCACTAAAAAATACCATAAATATCAGTTGTGTGCTTTTCCCCCTAATTACCAGTGTTGATAATAACCCCACCAAAATTCAGCATAAGGTGCCATAGAATGATTTGGGTTTGGAGGGACCTTCAAGATCACCCAGTGTGGGTCCCATGGGCAGGGACACCTTCCACCAGACCAGGTTGCTGAAAGCCCCATCCAACCTGGCCTTGAACATCGGATGTACCCATGCACACAGTTCTAGCAGGGAATCGGTTAGGCCCAGGAATATTTAATCCACCTATTTTTGCTTAGGTAGGCCGTGCTCACATGCCTAAGATGCTTCCAGAGGGAGACATGATAGAAAGGACACTGTGCTGTGCCAAAGCAGAAATTTTCTTAATTCTCAAATTTTCACTGACACAATATTGGGGTCCTTCTCCTGCTCGACTTTTTGTTTCCCTCATCTCTCTGCTCCTCGGGCTCATCTCGGCAGCTGGGGGTTGATCCCTCCCCTCTCACAAGAAGTAAATGTGCTACTACAACCTGCTGAGTCACAGCCCAAGGTGGTGTCATCCCCTCGAAGATGCTCACGGGATCCTTGAGCGTGCAAATCTGTGACAGCAAGCATGGGCAAAGGCTGCCAGGGGATTTTGCCTGGGTCTCACCTTCCTCACCAGGAGCAGAGGCCATGGCAAAACCAGGTGTTTAAGCAGAGCATTTCCTGGTTCACCCTGTGACCAGAACTGCCACAGCACCAGGACAGCAGATAAATCCCGGCTAAACCCACCAAAAGGAACACCAGCAGCACGACTCAAGCTGAGCTCATCTGAAAGCAAAAGGTGCTTTGTGCCATTCTTACAGCAGGCAATTAGCCATAGGCTGTTAATGACTTGGCTGGCCTTTGTGGGAACTGCTCCCAGGTGGAATCAGAGTCACTGGGGCCTGACTCGTCGCCGCTGTCCTGACAGAAATATTTTGTGCCTCAAACCCAGAAAAGGCCCATTAGCTTGGAGCTGAGTTTGCAGCAGCTGCAGCTCTGGAAGCTCTGCTTCACTGCTACAGCGAGATCCTGCAGGTGCTTAAGCAGCTGTGAAAAGAAGTGTCACCTCCTGGTTGTGCCACCGAGCTGGAATGAGAAAGTCTGAGTGTTTTCTGCCCTAAAAAAAGCCTCGATCACTTTGTTCATTGCTTGGCTTTGGCACAGCAGAGGCAAACCAGGGTTCGCGTCTCATCAGCTCTTTGATTTTAGAGAGCTTGCTGCTCTAAATGAATCCTGGGTGTGGCCACGTGTGTTTAAGTGACTGATGGAAAGGGGTAGAGTTTTAGCCACAGCTTCTAGGCCCTTCCATTGCACTTTAAAAGTCCTTCCTTTTACAGTCCTTTTCCCCATCCTCTATAAAGAGAAGGGCAGGTTTACAACATCCATCACAGTTAACAGGGTGAAATAGGGCAGGGGAGTTGATACTTCCAATTGTGCAGGAGCCAATTAAGGTTTTTAAGCAGAACATTCAAGTCATAAGACACTTATCACCCTTTTGGAACCCATCCTGGAGCTGTTACCTTCTATTTTCTCAGCTTTAATTCTCCTCCTGCTTGGCTCCAGGTCCCTTTCCCTCTAGGCTGTTCCTCCCTTCCTATGAGCTTGATATGAATTTAAAATATCGTGTTCAATATTTGGAGAATAATCAAAGAATCATTATTTAGGAAAAGACCTCTGAGATCATTAAAAGCAGCATTTGTCTGATCCCCACCTTGTCAACCAGCCCTGAGCACTGAGTGCCACATCCAGTTGTCCCTTGGACACTTCCAGGGTTGGTGACCCCAGCACCTCCATGGACAGCCCCTTCCAGTGCCTGACCATCCCTTCCATGAAGAAATTCCTCCTGATGCCCAACTAAACCTCCCCTGGCACAGCTTGGGGATACATCCTCTTGTCCCGACAAATGGCTTTAGTCTAAAAGAAAGGAAAAAATAAAAACTCTGGATTTTTTTTTCCTTTTCTCTCTATTTCCAGAATTATTTCATGATGCTCTTGAAGTCATCCATGAGGCACAGAGGAAACAGGCAGAGTGGGCAGACCTTGTCAAGGTAAGTGAAATGCATTATGCCTCTACAAGGCACCAGCCGACTGTATCATTAGCAGCGATGGTAATAAAAAATGCAGCTCTCTCTCACCTTAGGGGGATTTGAGTCACTGACATTTTAATTAACAAGGTTCCCATCTCCCAGCATCAAGTCTGCAGCCTGCACAACTCCTTGCAGGAATGGATGGAGACCAGATGTCTTTTGCCACAATGATTCTGTATAAAATGTGTCCTGGGTGCAGGGGACTCGTCTCAGGAAGAGCCATACATGGAAAATGATGGTTTTTCCCATTTTTGGAGCAGAAAATCCAGAGGAAGGAGCTGCAGAAAACAAGGCTGAGGGCAACCAGTCCACACAAGTCACAAAGAATGGTCACCAAACCCTTGAGTTTATCAAAATATCCAAACCTGGAAACAAGTAAGTGGATGGGAAGCTCTTAAGAGGTGAAAGTGGGGGCAAAGCCTCCAAAGTCACAAAAATCTGGTAGAGATCTTGGGATTGTAAACTGGATCACAACCAGAAATCTTTCTGAAGTCTTTTTTCACAGCCTCCCAAACCATGGAACAGGCTGACCAACATGTATTTTCTGTCTGTCACAGGTGAAACAAGAAGTACCTCTCCTTTTTTCTTCCCTGACATTCATGGGGGTAAAAAATGGCACCAAAACTGAATTAAACCAAAGTTTTTTTTTTGCTGCTTAAGCCAAGAGATCTTTGATGCAAAGAGAAACTGGTAGATGGCTGGAAGATAGCCAAGGAGACAAAAGATGAGGTGGGTTTGATTCTGAGGGAAAAGCTTATAGACAAAGAAAAGGGAGAACGTGGATATTCCCAGTATCCATGTTGGAAGATCCCAAAGATAGGTGAGATTAGAACAGGTATTACCAGGAACCAAGTTAGGTCCTGGTACCAACCAAGACCTTCACCCACCATTCCCATCAGTGTTCCATGGACAAAGCCTGGCATTAGGCTTTTGGAGCCCAAACAGGAATTCAGAATGGAAATAAAATGTCTTTGTGTGTGGTGTGTGTTCTAAACAGTGATAACGAATCACAGAAGGGGCAGATGCTTCTCTGTCACTGGAAAATTTTACATTGGACAGGATCTAATTCTCCTGCTTAGTCTGAGTTAGGGGACTTTCAGAAACTGCTGAGTGCAGCTCCCTGCTCTGCTCCACACAGATGGCAGATCATCATGTTCCCTCCTGGCTTTGAAATGGTTTTGTGGAGTGAAACCTTGGGGGTCCTCTGTTCTCTGCACTGCCCAGCAGCAAGGAGCTCAAAACATCCTTAAAACACCTTTATTTGGTATCTATTTGGTTAGGAAATATTTTCAGCCAGAAAAGATCCCAGAATAAATTCAGCAAAATTATTTGAGCACCTCCAAAATATAAATCACAGAGTCACAGAATGGTTTGGGTTGGAAAAGACCTTAAAGCTCATCCAGTTCCAACCCCCTGCCATGGGCAGGGACACCTTCCACTAAAGCAGGTTGCTCCAGGCTCCATCCATCCTGAACCTGATGGAAATAAGGGCATGAAATCCCATCCTCCAAGCTCATGCATTTTGAAAGTCAGCCCATGCAACCATAAGACAGGAGTTGACTTCTCTCAGGGTGTTGATGAGATCTGAGATTGCCCTTTGCCTGCCTCCTGAGAGTCACAAACCCCTTTTTTGACTCCAATATAAACCTGTACAGCTCTTTCATAACAGCACATTTGCCTCTGGGTATTACCTTGTCTCGACACAATCCATTTTTAAACACCAAAGCTGCCAGTTGGCGCAGGGTTGAATTGTGTGTCTGGAAACCAAACGGTTCTTTGAAAATTGACAAAATTGTGTTTACAAGAGCAGTTACTCCATCAACACTGTCAAATTAATTTTTCAGACGTGATCTTTTTGATGGACTGGTTTTCTTTCCTCACCTTCTGGCACAAAGGTCACCTCTGAACTGTCTTTCATCATAGTTCATTTATAACTACCTTTAAAATATTTATAAGGATAACTTATCTGTTGTTTCCACAATGCCCTCTTTCCTCCCCTAAAACTGAACTTCATCCATCCCATTTGAAGGCACTGACCATCAGTTGGTTTTTTGGGTGTCTCTCTTGAAAGCAGAGTTTTGCAGGTGCAACTTCTCTTTGCAAATTTGACATAAGCAGCAAATCATGTTTGATCTTTAAGTACCATTTTGATTCTTTAGGAGGAAAAAAATGGTTTTTATTATAAATCAATATTATTTGATTTTGAGGCACCACAAGACAGTCTGGGCTCTTTAAGAGAGATGAAAAGAGAATCCCATGTGGATTTTGGCAATGTCTTGTGTATGCAGTGGTGGCAAGTGTGATTTATGGGACCAAGGCACTCTTGTCACCATGTCCATTGACTTCCTGCACAAGGACATCACAGCCAAACATGCCCAAATACCTGGAAATGTTGATCCTTGGATGCTGTCCATAGTTAAACCCATTTTTTCTAGATCTAGCCCTCTGGTCACAATGTGATGACCCTGGGATGGACGTCTGTACAAAATCCCACACAAATTTCACAGGGAAGCAGAAGTGGAAGGAGGAATCAAACCAGTCTTGATGTGTTTTTTCCAGCTTAATAAATGTGTGAAGGAGCCTGGTTTCCCAAACCACTCCTCTATTTCGTGCCTGAGGTCTGTGTATAAATAGAAACAGATTGTGCATTGATGGACAGTAACAGGTAGAATAAGGGGGGAAGAGTGAAGGCAAATAAATACAGTGATAAAATTTTTGTAAATCCACAGAACCATCACATCTATTGTCTGCATCATCCAGTGGTTCCTGCACTGAGTTAATAACTTGAAGCTGAGCTAGGATCTGTCTTTCAAAATCACAGGCAGCTCAGACTCACACATTTTGAGCCATGGAAAATCTACCACTTCCCCTGGGAAGCTGCTGCAGCAGTTAATTAATTTTTGCTGTTAAAAATGTTTGCCGTGGTTCCAATTTGAACTTGTCTACATTGCTCCAAGGAAGGATTTCGTCAAGACTGTTAGGAGTTCCTTGCACTCCACCTTCATAAGATCTTCTTCAAACACTTGATAAATATTAGAGAAACCTCACAACATCCCTGTGAGACACAAAAATGTAATTACCTCAGCGCGTTCCATGGATGAGAACAAAGGGAGAAAGAATTGAAATTCTACTCAAGCAAAGCTGAGAGGTGAATCAAGTGGGATTCCTGGGAATAAAAGCTGACACCTCCATTCCCTGCTCCGTGGCACTGTGTCCCGCATCCATGCTTGAGGAACAGTCACAGTTATGTGTCCCTCATAACTCAAAGACAACCCGAAAGAGGGGGATCTCTGCTGTGCTGAGTAGTTCCAAGAAGAACTGAGGCCACCACGGGCAGTCAGGTCAGATCCCTCTTTTCTCCATTCCTGGAATCTTGCACTAATCCACACAGGATCCCTTTATGTCTTGAAGTTTGATAACAGGAGATACTTAATGAAGATTCTGGCTTCTCCTCCCCAAACCCAGCAAGGAATACAGAAGTTTCTTTAAAAACACTGGCGATTTCCAATATATCTCACTCAGGTTTGAAATTCCCTCAAGTCCCTTAGCAAATCCCTTGTCCCTCTTCCATGTTAACCACTCACTCAGTCGGTGACTGGCACTTTTTGTCTCCACAAGCATTTTCTCCACTACTTAGCCTCCAATGTCACCCGCTCTTCTCAAATGGGATTATATGACATGGTTGGCTTGATGACCTAGAAGGTCCCTTCCAGCTTTATGTTGTAGTAGAATATTAATGACTCTGCTAATTCAGAGCTGTCTGACCTCCACTCTGCACAGCCACAAGCAAGATGATCTCTCTCTCATTATAGCTGTCGTGTTCTCAAATAACCTGTTCATGCAAAATGCATGCACAGTTTTCTCCTTCTCCCTGCAACACAGTGATTTATCTCTGCCCAAAAAACCCAAAAAACCCAGGCACTGCTCTGATTGTCTTCTCTGTAAAACATTTTCGAGTTTATTTCCTTTTTATTCCAAAACCAGGAATATAACTATGAAATAAACTCAGTTCTTGGTGGGAAATAATTGGACTTAAAATCTGGAAGGAATCTAATGGGATTCATTTATCTCATATACCCCCCACCTCCAAGCTAATGCCAGCAAGGGCTTGATGAGCTGTCAGGGAAGGAAAGAGGCTGCTCCTGTTCCTGCAGATAAGGATGGCTCCTGCTTGCCTTTAAGAATGTACTTTCCTGCCTGTCACCTTGGAATCTCAACCAATTTAGGCAATTCCAGGTACCTCTGTGCCCCAGAAACATCAGGAAATCACCTGGAGGTCTCTTTCCAGCCTCAAATGGTTGCCCAAAATGGTGGAAGAGATGACAAGTCAAGTTCACCATCTTCATGTTCCAGTGCCACCCCTGAGGAGCAGTGCAGGTCCACCAAGGGCTTTTCTTTAGCTCTGAGGAGTTTGGAACAGACTCCCAAACTCTCTGCCCCTGTTAGACCTTGTAGGGTGAACTAAGAGTCAAAATGATGGACCAAACTCATAACATGTGCTGTGCAGGCATGTGAAAACTCTTCACTTTACCTAAAGATCTTGCACGAAATGCATTCACAGAATTGTTGTTTGGAATTACTAATAATAACAATCATTACAACAGGGTTTTTTTAAGACTTGTCAGCAGATTTTAAGAATGTAAATTTTATGCCTTACAGATTCAGGACTTCAGCCAAAGTTAGGCCAAAAAAAGAGATGTCAAGGGAATGGGAATCAAAGATATGGGCTATTGTGGAAGGAAAAAAAAACCTACCACCTCTACCACACAGCAATATCAGATTGATTCATATTTCGAAATGGGCTGGAAGTTAGATTTAGTCTGACCAAGGACAACAACTATTGCAATGATACAGCAGACTGTAAATTTTGTGTCAGAGGCTGGACAATGGGTGATTTCTTCCCTGGAGCAGTGTTTTGCTTGCACTCCTGCTCATGTTAAAGTTCCTACTTGCAGGTAAAATAAGACCCTTATTTCCTTGCAACTTAATATCTGAAGCTTGGGAAAGATTTATTCCTACCAGGCTGGCCATCTGTTATCCTTTCGTACTCTCTTCAAACTTCTAAAGATATCAGTAATTTTCTTCGCTGTCTGTCAATTTTCTAGAAATGACACTGCCTATGCATTTCTCTCCTGAAATATTTCTATTACATTATTGTACTTCATTTGTTGCATTTCATGATTAATATTCTTATTAAAATTTCTTTTACAGGCAGTTCTGTGGCATATTCTAATTTTCTGGAGCTCATTCCTTAAACATCTCCGGTTCCAAGCTCATGTCTAGTCAACATCTGCTGCTTGCCAATAGTCTAAAACCAGTAAAGTCTTGTTCAAACCCAGAAATTTTGCAGATCACAGGGAAATCTGAAAGGAAACCCAACTGGGAAGCCACATGTCCTGACAGATATTATTTTACAATGTGCATAAATCCTCATCCCATTGCAGGATGCAAGTCTTTTCTAAAGAGGATAGAGACAGATTTTTTTTTCAGTAATCAGAATATTTTTTTAAAAATCAGAATTTGAAAAAAAAAGGAAAAATCTTAGAATTTTAGTCCCTTTTTTCTTGGAATGGTGGAAGCCTGAGCTCCTTTTGTGACAAGGGAGTGGGAAAAACATTGGGAAGGGTGTGCAGTGACCAACTGACTGATAGAGATGAACAATTTGGTTAAGTGAAAGGTCCTCTTAATATCTTTCCAACCGTGTTCAAAGGGCAAAAGCCACTGAAGAACAATAGACTCTCTTAGTGAAAGACCTGCTGATCAACAGGAAGGCATCAAGCTCAATATTTTGTTTTAGTGAATTGTTTGGCATGTCCTGCAGTGATCAATGCCAGAGCTTCGGAGGGAACGATGGCAATGGACTATAATTAGCTGTGATAACTCCTTACAATAACAACCATATTCTGGTTTGAATTATTCATGACCCACTGCATTATTTATGGCAATTCCAGCCTTTCTTTCCCTCTGGTAATGTGGGGTGGTAACGTTTTGGGTATTTCTCTTTTTTTTCCCCCTTTTGTCAAACACAATGTTTTAATTGCTAAGTACATGAATAAATAAATAAATAAGATTCAGGAGGGGAAAATAAAGAAGAGAGTTTTCAGCAAGAATCAAGTTTTCATTCATAGCTGGGGATGAAGGGAGAGCAACAGGCTGTGAATTTCTGTGTTCCTCATCAATTCCACATCTTTTTGACAATGCAGGATTATGGACCGCCTAATTGGAAGCAAGGAGGGACTGATTCTTTGGGAAGAGCCAGGCTCCTCAGCTTTCTCAGCACGATTTCTCCCCGAGCAGATGGAGGGATTCAGCTTTCCCCCAAGGTTCCCCAAATGAAGCACCCAAGGAAGCGCTTGGTCAACGTTCTGCGTCTGACTGATGTCTCTACTCCCAGCAAATTGACCCAACGGCCGGGATTTCTCTCTTTTTATCCTGAGAGATGCATTGTTTAGTTAAGTTCCAGCTAGAAAAAGAGATGAGGGAGGTATTACACATTAAAAATTAATTTGCATTGGCAGCCCAAGATAATGAAGTTCTCTATTCACAGAACAGGCACTTAAGGACTGCTGCTTCAGTTTCCTGTTGCTCTACCTTTCATCCTTGTCCTTAGGAGAAAATTTCCTGGGAGAAGATGAAGTATCTGCACTATTGCAGGGAGTTCTACTTGTCTTTCAGCTATGAAAGTATCAGTCCTCCAGGAATGAAGGCTCTGAACCAGAAAATCAGAGAAATAACTTCACTTTCCTGTAAAATCAGGAGGTTATAAGGAAAGCAAAGCAGATCGCAAGCCTGATCTGAAGCAGATTGATGTTCATGGCAAAACTCCTTCCTCCTATTCAATGGCCATGATTATCTTAGAATTATTTCAGCCCTGCAAGTGCCCAAGGCCAGGCTGGATGGGGCTTGGGGCAACCTTGGATGGTGGAAGGAGTCCCTGCCCATGGAACAAGAAGAGCTTCAAGGTCCCTTTCAACCCAAACCATTCAAGGATTCTGTAGGGACCTCTAAAGGTCGTCTAGTCCAACACCCAATTTTTGGGAATTTGTGGGCATCTAAGAGCAATAATTAATGATATTTATTTCACCAGATAGTCCTTCAGAAAGCAAAAAAACAAAAAGCCAAAAACTTCCTATCAACAAAATCCTATTTTCACCAGAATCTAGAACTTTTATTTCAGAGGTTTTCTGTCCCCAGATTTTACCAACCACTAGCCCTTTGCAGCAGCTTCCACACAGAGCTGTTCTGAATTGAAATGTTTCTTTTCAAGAAGGGAAGCAATCCCCACTTTGCATCATCAGGATGGAAATTTTACTTCCCTCCACATCCTCCCTGAATAACAACTTCTACATATTTCCCAAAAGGGAGTTAGAGTAATCTAACAGTCCTATGAATTAACTAATTAATAGATAACTTGTTAAGAGATTGATGAAGGAGCTGTTATCTCAGCTCCTGATTCATGACATGCAGCTCTGTGTTGTAAAAAAGCTCACTGTGCACACTCTTTACTAATTATCATTTACCCATGGCAGAGGAAGGACATTGATAACACTGATCACTAAATCACAGAATGGTTTGGGTTGGAAAGGACCTCTGAAATCATCTTGTTCCAATCCCCTGCCTTGGGCAGGGACACCTTCCACCATCCCAGGTTGCTCCAAGCCCCATCCAGCCTGGCCTTGGACACTTCCAGGAATGGGGCAGCCACAGCTTCTCTGGGCAACCTTCGCCAGGGCCTCACCACCCACACAGTCAAAAATTTCTTCCTAATATCCAGTCTAAACCTACTGTCTTCTGCAGCCATTCCCCCTTGTCCTGTCGCTAAAAGCCCCTGTAAATGCTCTCTTTCCATCTTTCCTGTTGACTCTGTTTGGGTTCTGGAAGGCCACAATTAGGTCACCCCAAAGCTTTTTTTTTTTCCAGGCAGCACAATCCCAACTCTCCCAGCCTTTCCTCCCAGCAGAGCTGCTCCATCCCTCTGATCGTCTTGGTGCCTCCTCTGAACTCTCTCCAGCAGCTCCAGGTCCTTCCTGTGCAGGGTCCCAGGGCTGGGGCTGCTCTGCAGGTGGGGTCTCACCTGAGCAGAGCAGAGGGGAAGAATTCCCTCCTCACCTGCTGCCCACACTGTGGGAACAGCCCAGGATTCCTTTGGCTATTTGGGCTGTTTTTGGCTGGTTCATCCCCAGCCTCCCATCCCCAGCACCCCCAATTCCGTCTCTGATACCCCAGGGGTGGTTTTGGGTATTGGATTTCTGGACACTTTAAAGTCAAAAAACACCACAAGATATTTGGCACTGAAAGAGCTTTTACAAGAGTTGGCTTTGAGTTCTGCCAGCTCCAGAGGTGATCTCTGTGTGCCCTAGAGACCGATGGAGGACGGACACCGTGTTCTACCAGCAAAGCCTCTGCCTTGGGTTTATGATGCATTTCAAAAGCACCCTCCTGGTTGCACAACCCTGAGGCTTGCCCCCTATAGTGGGAAAAAATAAAAAACAAACCCTCAAGGGATCCTTCCAGGTTTCCCTGACATTTCAAAGCATTGACACTTCAGATGAGGCAGAGAGGTGAGATTCTGTGGGAGAAGGAGGGTGAGGAAGTCACAGGACTGTGTCTTTAGGAGAGCTCCCTGTTCTCACCCATGCAGAGGGCGTGTGAATCGCTGCTGAAAGCTCTGCTGAGCTGACTGTGCAGCTCTCACCCCCACTTCTGCCTCTCTCCACCAGCAGCAACTGGGGCAGAGGACACATTCAGTAGCTACTGAACATAATTAAGTCTAATTGCAAAGTTAATTGTTGTGGAGAAGGGGAGGGGGGGAGAAAAACAAACAGCGTGAAGCTAAGTGAGGATATCAGAGCTCAGCAGTCTGATACCCTCCAGACAGAGCTGGAATTCAGTTTCCCTGCCCCACATTCACTGCATCCTCCTCTCTGTGTGTCTGCCACTCCTTGCTTCCCTGAATGAACACCAGCGAGAGCCAAAGCTCTCTCTCCCCAAGAAAGGATCAGCTCTATTAGCAATTAAAACACCAAACAGCTCTGCAGAATTCACTTGAAAACTTGTTCAGGCTGGGACTCAAGGAGAACCAGGGCATCCTAGTACTAGGAGGATGTTTTTTTTGACTGCATCACAAGCCTGGCTGTCCGTGGTTATATTCCCAGATGATATCCTTTCCTGGAGGTTCATTGACTAGGACAGAGCCATTCTGCTGCTACAGCTGCTGAGTGATCCCTCAGATGCTGCTCCATTCAGAAATCAAGCTTCAAGTCTTCCCAGACCTGACCTACTCTGACAACTCAAGGCCTCCAGTCTGAAGGAAAGTCCCTGGGGACATGTTAAGTGCAGAGTGTGCTTGGAGACACAGAAAAGAATGAATTTTTTTTTTGCTCTCACTGCTGACGGGCTCAGGGAAGGGATCTCCATCCTTCAGGGCTGAAGTTCAGCAAAGAACTTTTAGAGATTGGGGAGGGATGTGCTGTCTGTCCATGAAGGGACCAACTGTGGCCACTGTCAGAGGTGGGATGCCAGCCCACCAGGGTCTTTGCAGGGGTTCAGTCTGGGACTGGAGACCTCCAGGACTACGGTGCATCCAGCTCACTGTTTTTGGTAATGAACAGGCCCTGGAAGCACTTTCCAACACTGAAAGAAGCTGTGCCAGGCAGGGAATGCTGGGGATAACAGGGTCTGTGATGTGGCAGCACAAACATCCCCAGACAGCCACTCTTCTGTGATGCAACATTAAATACCAATTTGCAACTGGGGCAAATTTCCTGTCCATTCAGGGGAATTTCTTCTCCACCCCACGTTCCATGTAATTTTGGTGTTTCCCAATGCAGAGAGCCAAAAGGAGGGAAGGAGGAAAAAGCATCAGTCATCTCTTTTACAAAAAAAACAAGAGCAAGAGAAATTAAGGCCCAACCCCCTGGAAGATGCCCTTTAGTCAGATTCCTCCTGTGTTTGTCACACAGTCAGCCAGGACCTCACCCGTGCTGGGTGATGCCAGGTAGACTTGCACATGTCTGAGGGCACAGACAGAGGCTGCTGAGAACTGATGTCATGACCTGTGTCAAAGAGCTGGCCTTGCTTCTCCTCTGAGCTGTCACCAGAGATGCAGCACCACCAAAACCTCTTCTGGATCCAAACCCCATGGGGACTCTTCTCATGGAACAACAGCAACGGGCCCCAAAAAGCCATAATCACCTCCAAAGATATTTTTTGACCACAGCTCTGTCACTGAGCTCAAAGATCCCAGGAGAAGCACAGAGAAAGGTCTTCCCCACCAAGGGCAAGCAAACCAAACCCTTTTTTCCATACCATGTACAAGCAAGAGTCACAAGATTATTGTACCAGCAACAAGGATGCCAGGGATTTGCTTTGGGAAACATGGAAAGAGGCCAGGTGATTTTGCTGAGGAAGAGGGTTCTTTGATTCCCAGCAACTGTTATTTTTGCTGTTGTTTTAATGTAATCAGCAGGGAAGCAGGGTGAGAGGGATGAAGGAAATCCAGCTGTTGCCATGGCAGCCTCTAGCTGGCCATCTCCCACATCCCTCGGGTTGCTCAGTGCTGTTTTCCTCCTCAGTGCCAGCTCCTGGTTTCAGATCAGAGGAGTTTTCCTCCTGAGGGTGGCAGGGAGGGATTGGAGAGCAAAGCAGTGCAGAGAAGGGATCAGAAATCTTGGGAAGAGGTGGAGAAGGAAGAATCACAAGAGAGTGGGTGAGGACAGACCATCAGGAATGAAGGTGAGTGCAGTGATGGATGGAAGGCAAGAGTCTAGAGGCAGAAACAGCATTTTCTTGGTGGAGACCCCAGGGAGAGACCTAGAAACTCATCTAATTTGGACTGCTGGAATTTCCCCAGGCACAAGAGCCCCTTAAAAAAAAAATACTCCACTCCTTTGCCTCTAAACCCATCTCCTGGCTTCTGCCACAGATAGCAGCAGTGCTCTCTGAGTTCAGGCTCCAAGTTTAGTCTCAGTCACGTTCAAGATCTTAATGCAGCCCAGATGTTAAAAATTCATGTTCTGGCAGTTCCCATTTTCACAAGGGCCTGTTGGAACTAATGACGTTGCCTCGGCGAGCACTTCATAAGTTAATCATCCACGTCCCCTTCTTGCTTCCCTCAAGATGGGAACAGGGAAGTTCTGCTCACAAAGTTTCAGCCTTTGTGGCTCTTGTTTGAGGCAATTTCTCATTCCTCTGCAGGATTTAACCAACTCCTTTCTGAACTCCCCAGGCTGGAAATGAGAAGAGCTCAGGGGGGCATTTTTGGGATCAAAGTGACAAAGACTTGGAAAGGAATTTTTTATTTCCTTTAGTACTAAATGGGAAAATACATTCAAAGGTTAAAATGGCCTTCCTGGTAGTTGAAATCATGCAGCTATGGAGGATCCAATAAGAGGTTGCTCCAGGCACCACAGGAACCCTTAAAAAACAGAGATTTCCTTGAAAGAAAACCCCTAAAAGTTACAAAATACAAGTGCATCACACTAAAGCAGCAAGAGAAAGGAAGGGTTGTTTAAAAATCCAATAACTGGACCACAGCAATGATTGTTTTCAAAAATAAAAATGGCCCTAAACTATCCACATTTAACACCACAAATGGAAATCTGACCTGGTGGATAGTGCTGGTCTGTATTTGTTGTTGTTTCCAAGCAGGAACCTGACAGAAATTCTGGTGTCACTCTGAGGATGGGCAGCTCACCCTAAAACCAATTGAAAAACCCCCAGATCATTGATTTTTTGCTAGACTTGGGTTTTTTGAACACAGTGATGGGGGAAGCCACTGACAGATTGATGTGAAACCAGAGGAAAGGAAAGAAATCAGTCAAGAACTTCTTTTTGTGCAAAGTCATCTTTGCACTTTACAGGAAGGGAAAGGATCAGTCCGGGTGTTGGGAACACTGAAGTGGGAAAGGACTTCCAGGATCCCATTTAATGTGTTCTTCCAGTCCAGGGAAATATTAATTTCACCCTGTCTAAACAGTTCATGGAGCCCTTAAGGTTGGAAAAACCTCTAAGAGCACAGCCAGGTCCTCCACTAAACTGAGCCTTTAACCACCGCTTCTACAGCATTTTTGGACACTTCCAGGGTTGCTGTGTCCACCACTCCCCGGGCAGCCTGTTCCAGTGATTTACCACCCTTCCAGCGAGGGAATTTTTCCTAATGTCCAACCTGAACCTCCCCTGGTGCAAGTTCAGGCAGAGGGCCAGCCCTGGGAAGCCCTTTGCTTCTTCTCTCATTTTTCACTGTCAGCAGCACAACTTCTTCAACCTCCCAATGAAGATCAGAGGTCCATCCTATCCTCAGGCAATAGGAACACTTTCCCTCAACTATTTCATCCATACTTTTTCTTTCCAGTCCCAGATTGTTTTCTCTTCATAATCCCAACTTTGTTCAAGTTTTGGTGTCTCTGGTGCCCCATTATAGAGGTGTACTGGTGCTTCTGTATCCTGTTTAAAGGCTTAGGTTGAGATCAAGGTGCTTGTGGGATATCAGGTGATCTAATCATATATAACAGCTTCCTCTCAGGCATGACTGGGCAGAGATTTGTTTTTCTTTCCCCAAGTAACAGGAAAAGGCAGCGGTTCCTCCTCTTTTCCCCCCAGTACAAGTTACAAATGGAGCTTCCAGTCCTTGCTCCCCTTTCCCTTCCTCCTTCTCCACCTCGTGTTGCCACTTTCCGCCAAACTTTATCCATGGCATTTTCTAGGATATTTTATTCACCAAAGCTACAGATTTTGCTGCACTGGGATCCTTTTACATTCTTGCTCTAACTCCTGATTCATTTTACTCTTCCTGAGCATCACCCAGGTAGTTCTCCTTCTGTCGAAAGTGTATTTCTCCCTGCAGTAAAGGAAATTAGCACCACCAATTATCCTAATACCCCTAAACCCTTCTAATCCCACTGATGTTCTGTTTCAGACTCCTCAAAGTGAAGGCAATCCACTGATTGTTCCTTCAGCTCAGCCATGAGGAGGAGGCTTAGGAGGAAGAGAGCAGCTGGCTTCTGTCTTCCTGGGATTGTCATCACAGATCTTTTGTTTTCACAGCCAGGAAAGGCCACTGATGAGGGTAATCACAGAAAAAAGCCCAGATCAGAGTGAGAGTGAGAAGGAACAGGTCAGAGGGTCCTGAAAATCAATGGCCACACACAGTAATTGCATAAATCTAAACTGTACCAACCTGGTGATACGTGGTGTGATTTCAGAGGCAAAAATAAACATTATCAGTGATGAACATGGGTAGAGATGATACACAGTGAGCGGTGTTTCTAGGTGGGTTTTCAGGAATGAGACACTCCCAAATGTAGCAAGGAATTCTTTCTCTCCTCAGAAGTTGATGGAGGCATTGAAACAGCCCTACCACTGGCATTAAGAAAAGGAGAGACAGTTTGGGTTCCCCACTTTGCTGAGCATGAAGTGTAACTTAAGCCAGGTTAAACACCCGCTTTATTATAAAACAAGAGAGGATGATTAAAAAAAATTAATAAAAAAGACTTAAATAGAATTTATCATGCAGGTGTTGGGCAGGAAGGGCCAACACAAACAGTCATCACAGACGGGATTTATCTCAGGAGGGATAAACTCTCCTGACTTGAGTGCAGAGAATCTGTGGCAGTGACGACCCCCCCTCACCTTTTCCTTCCTGCATACCAGAGTTAAACGAGACACCAGAGAGAAAACCTGCAGTAAGAGGGCTTAGCGGAATTTTTCTCTGGTGCCAGAAAGCTGAAAATAAATATCTGGAAAGAATAAAGTAGGAAGAGGTAAAGAAAATTGATGACTCTAGAGACACTGTTTTATGCTATAAAAGATGCACGAGTTATCCCTGAGTTAGAAGCCTCAACAATCACCCCAAAGGTGTGAGAGTCTTCTCCCCAGGAGCTGGACGCATCTCCTGCGGTTACTTCTCTGGAGATTGAGTGAAAAGGATTGGAACATGTGTTGAACCAACAATTGGATGGTAAGATACATTGAATCCTTAGCTTATGCTTTTCTTCGCTAGCTGTAATTTGTATGGTACCTTATCGTGCACTGTAAATATTCTACTAGTAGATATTCCTGTGTAGTATTAGTCTTGTTTTTAAGTCCTAGTCAGTAGTTTTCCCCGTCTGTTAATAAATCATCTTTTATATAATAGACAGAATCAGTCATCATTAAAAGAACTTACGAAGGGGGTTTTGAGGTGCTGGTCGTCTCGATAAGATTACTATCTGCTGCCAGAGGCCTGGGCAGTAGGAAAGGGCTCATTTAACTCCTAAACCCATTCGTGACAGAATTCCAGTGTCCCCCAGCCAAGGACAAGAGGACACTGCCTGTCCTGGCAGCATTAGGAATTCCAGCCCTCTGTGACGTTTGTCCTCCCCTTGCCCTTTGGAGTCAGGTGCAGTCCCAGCTCCCCTGGGAAGGTTCCGTCCTCTGATGTGCCCGAGCAGGTCAAGATCTGTAATTTTCCATTACCGCAGCTGATCAAATGTCAGCGTTCTGCCAACCTTCAAGAGAGTCTGTTCCCCTTGGCGCCACTGGGACCTAAAAATCTCTTCCTCTCCTTCCCTGCTCAGAATTTACAGGAGGGGCTCAAACCTTGAGAGAGTTGCGGCAAAAAGGGACATATCGAACCTCTTGCTGTGTCACCCATTGCTCTTTTCCCATTCTTCATCCAGGACATTTGTTTGTTGCAAGTGATTGAAAATATTGTTTTTGAGGTTTTGAAGGATCCTCAGCATCCTTCAAAAGCATGGAAGAGATTTGGAGCTATTTTCACATATCAAGACATAAATCAGAATAAAATTGACTCCCCTCTGCAGAGAGAATGAGGAGATGTGGGATATCCTCAAGAACAAGGGTGGATTGAAGAGTCCCTGCTGGTTAGACAAACTCAGTGACAAAAACCTGATGGGAAAGTCCTTGGTGGCTTTATTTATTTTGGCTGGAGGGTTTTCAAGGCAATCATGGGCTAAGGAGAGTTATGGGGAGGTTCTGTGACCAAACAGTTTTGCTTTACTGGGGTGTCTTTTGAGTGTCAGTGGAGCCACATCCAGAGAAGCCTGGATAAGAAACAATAAGGTTTTAATCACTGTCCTTTGGAAGGGAGGTGGGGGAGTCACCATCCCTGGAGGTTTTCAGAGAAAGCCTGGATGTGGCACTCAGTGCCGTGGTCTGGTTGATGTGGTGGGGCTGGGTCATGGGCTGGACTTGAGGATCTCAGAGGTTTTTCCCCAACCTAAATTGATTCTGTGATTCTCCATGGAGTTACAAACTCCCCGGAGAAGTTTTGTTAGTTGACCTTCACATACCAGGTGGGTAAAACGTGGCCACTTCTTCTCCTCCAGAGCTACCTGGGCACTTAAACCAACATTAACAGTGACTCAGGGATATTGGAACTCCAGCTGTGGCTTTTAGCTTTTTTGACCATCTGCAGGTGAAAGCAGAAGTGCAAATGGACAATAAGAAGTTGCTATAAATTCCCTGATCACCTCTTCTCATCAGGCTTTCAGCTGACATTATTCATAAAGAAAGACAGATTAAATTGGAGTTGGCCTTGAGTTACCCTTCCAGACAGCTTGGGTTCATGGGAAGTCTTGCCTTGGAAAGATCCAAATTTGGTTTTTGGGTTCCCTGGCTCAGCTTTGATGCTACAAAACACTTTTTGCAAGTGTGGGAGTTGGAAGTCTTGGGTCAGAAGCATGTTATCCTCTGATGAAAGATGAGGTAATTAATCTCAATTTGGACCTTTTTTCCCTGACCACAGATGTTTTGTGTGGAAATCTTGTGATTTTGCTTATATGGAGGGTGGAAATTTCTATTTAGAGGAGCAGGGAAGAGATGTTTCCTTACCACCAAAGTGGACAAGATCAAAATCTATGAAAATTTTTAATGTCTCTTTATTTTTAAAGTTATTTCTTTTTAACCCAGCAGACAAATCCTAAATGTCACAAATGCATAACTGAGAAGAAAAGGAGCACACAGAACTTCAACCTTGCTGGCTGATACTCCAGAAAATTTGCAGCACAGTTATTTAAGATGGACAGAAGGAAAATCTTTCATGGAGTAAAGAGCCAGTGGGACTCACTCGCACAGGTCATGGGAGGAAAAGATACAAAGTCATTCCTCACACCCTGATTGGCCATTAATGACAAATAGTAATTAGTAATGTGAGTAACCTTTTAGCAGAGCTTTTAATCCTCACACATTCAGGCTGTTTGGGATGGCACTAAGGCTGTTTAGGCTGAAAGCAACAGGGTTTTAATCTTTGTAATTTAGGTAATGGAAAAGTAACTATAGGGAAAGAGAATCTCCTTTTCCAGGTAAGGAAAAGATCAAAAGTGCAAATCTGCATGGCAAATACTGTAACAATTCCAGCAGCTCTGCAGCCTTTATTTTAATATTTTTTTAAAAATTCAATATTTTTCTTTTCTTATTCCATTTTCAGAAATTGAGTCGTGTTCAACCTTCTACATATTTTGTAAATCTTCCAATTCCTTATTATCCAAGACATTCTCCTCTTACCACCATCTGATATTTTTTGCTTATCAAACTCCTTCTACAGATGGAGAATCTCCAGATTTCATAAATCTGGTGGACCTGGGTTGGAGGAGGAGGAGGAGAAGCAGGCAACAGATTCGAAGTTGAAAGGGTAATTTACTGCCTCTTATTTTCTTTCTTTCCAGAGAGCTTCTCCAGAGCTTGGGACATTATTAAAACATATCTTCTTTTTTATCAACTTTTCAGCACTTGTCATTTTTTTGTTCTGGTCAGCTACTCACAAAAGGAACAAAATTAAATGAAAGTGTATGTAAATAGGTGGGGAAATTTCTGCACATTCCAATCTGAAATAAGACTTCAAAAATCCCAAAATGTCTATTTGGAAATGTTATTATATAACCAACATATCTCGTTTTTTTAGAAATCTTGGAAAACTTCCTGTACTTGTTATATGTGGACTTGCTTGAACCACTTTATGAGTGAAATGATCACGATTCACAATCTATATTTTATCAAACATAATTTGGTCTAGAATCCAAGTGAAGGGATCATTAATGTGTGACAGGCAAAGAGAGTTTGGCAAAAATCACTGGCTAAAGATTAGTTCAGAGCTAATGTGTTCTGAATGAAAAAAATTGGTTCACAAAATTAAAAAAAATCTAATGGATTTAGGGAAAATGAGGGAGGGAGGGAAGGAAGGAAGGGAAGAAGGGAGGGAGGAAGGGAGGAAGGAGAGATTAAACTAACTATGGTTTTATTTTTATTAACATTAACAACAATAAAAATATATTGTTAATACGATTAAATTGTATGTGTGTATTAATTGCTACAACTACCCTTAAAAGCTCCTTTTCCTCAATCAATTTAGAAAACAAACACATTGAAAGGATTTGAAACAAATCCACCTTCATTTCAAAATGCCTCTTGTTTCCCAGTTTCAGCAGCAGAAGAGCTCAGGGGTTAAGGAGCTGTCATAGCCTGAGTAACAATTTGCAGCCTTGGATTCCAAGTGGTTGCCTAGCAGTAAAAAACTCCTTCCACACCACTCCCAGTTGGAGGTGTTCCCTATTCCATATATATAGTTAGCTAGAGAGGCCATATTTAGGGATATATAAGAAGATTTATTAATAGGAGCTCCCTGTCAAAATCAGAGTATTGAGTAGAACTGGAAAAAGCCAAATCCTTGCAGAAGCTGTGGAGCATCTCACAGAGGCAGCAGCTCAGCACAGGAAGTCAGTGTTGGGAACAGATGCAAAAATCAACTGCCATGCAGCACTTTTCTCAAGGAATTTTTTCAGGATTGTTCCTTCAGCTAGAGAGAAACACTGGGATGGTATTAAGTCTAGGCAATTTCTCATAAAACATCCTGAAATTTGGATTTAAAAAATATATATATATATATATAAATATATATATAATGATAGAAGAGACAATTATGTTCATGTACTTTGTCCTCAGGCAGAACATGACCATTGAATCTCATCCAGGAATTCCTGTGCTTAGCCCAAAGTTTAGCACAACCCCTCCAGTTACACCTGGCTTTTGTCTTTTCCCCAACAACACCGCAATGGCTTGGGTGCCGTTTTTCCCATTTAAAAAAGCAGAAGTGATGAGCTGTGCAGAAGGAAAACTTGCATTTATCTACAAGACTGAGTCTCCTGCCCCTCCCCATGAGTTTGCAAAGGCATCAGCCATCCCTTAACCCCCTCCTCATGGACAATCCGTGGCTGTTAATGATCCTCTCTTTCTGGTCTACGGATCCCAGGCAGGAGCCATCTGGCTTTGCCTCGGACCAGTGGAAGAGGCTTTCCATAAACTTCAGGCTCTTTTTCCCTATTTAGGTCAGGAGTTAATATCCCCCATCACAAGCAGGGGGTCATGTCCTGCTGTTCAAAGCCAGCCCACTCCAACAGGGCTGGCAGGATGAGCTGCCCCTCTCACCCAGGGAAAGCTGGGCTGAAAGGAGACCTGTGCCTGAGCACAGCAGAGCGAACAACACCACAATATGCTGCCAAATACTCACAGTGCATCTTGAGTGAGCTCTGCACAGTGGCCTTTTCTGGTCTAAGACACAAGAGAGAAAGAAATAGTGCTAAATTCCCCCCTCTTTTTTTTTCTTTTTTTTTTTTTTTCCCTTTGGCAGAAAATGCTGCACTGTCCCAGTCTATCAGGCTTGGCTTGCTGAAAATTAAGAGGTCAGAAGGAGCTGCCCCAGTCTGCAATAAGTCTGACCCCACCACGCTGTGTGGAGAAATTCTCTCCCTGCAAGGCGAAGGAGTTCAAGTCCAACTTGGATAATGAGTAAAGTGGGCTTAAGGGTCTTGAGAATCCTAAAAAAGCTCCTGCTCAGATCACAAGGATCCACCTGGCCCTCTGTCCATGATTGCCAAGCCCCAGCAGCTTTGGGGAGCAGTGGAGGTGATCAGAGCAGCTGTGTTTTGATCCTTCCCACTCCACCACACTCTCACCCTCACCTGGAGAATGGCACCCACCCCTCATATCCCAGGATATCAGCACCGTGAACAAACCACAGCTTCCAGCTGGATTTGTCCCTCTGTCCCCTTTCACTGCACCCTGCATTGAGGACAAAAGCTGAGCTGTGACCTCTGCAGCTGGCACAGCCCTGCCAGCTGGCAAATCCTCCTGGGACAGGAGTGATGCCCTGTCCTCAGGCATGGGACAGCATCTTTTCCTCTCCCCAAGCACTCAGCCCCATCTCACTGGCCCCAACAAGGAGCAGAGCAGTCCCCACCAGCACAAGGGAGGCAGGGGACAAGGATGGGCAGTGACAGTCACTATTCTGAACATGCAAGCTTTCACCTTGCTGCCAACCAAAAACCCTTCCAGGGTGTTACACCAACCTCCTCCTTCCTCTGGCCCCGCTCCCTGCTGCCCCAGCAAAGCAAACAAGGCAAAGGGCTCTGTTGTTTCAGACCCCTGGGCAAAGAGGAGGATGACAAAGCGGCCCATCCTCCCCGCCTCGCATGTGACGAGCCACAGAAGAGCAGCGGTGCTGCCAAGCCTGGTGACTAAAGGCCAAAGAGAGAGGAGATAGAGGAGCACAAGGGGCCGCTTGTTTGGGTTTTGTTTGGGGAGTTATTTGAAATTCAGCAGCGACTGGGGTTGGAGAACAGAGTCCACTCAGAGCCTCTCTCTTCCCATTCATCCCCGTCCCGGCAAAGGAGGGAGGAGGGGATGCAGGCTGAGGAGCAGGGGAAACAACCGGGCTCCTTATAAGAATTTCTGCCTGGAAGAGGCAGCCTGTGCCCACGGGGAGGCATTGGAACCTCGGTTTCATCAGCCTTGCAAGGCAGGACAAAGCCCTGATGCCAACAGCAGCCTGGTGTCCAAGGAATTTCGCTTTTGGCAAAGCTTTGCCACCTCCTTCGTGAACGTCAGGTCGTTTCTTTTGCCTCTGCCTTAGTTTCCCCAGGTGTGATGTGACAGTAACATGGTCATGTTTAGATAATGGGGACATTCCTAAGCTAAAAGCTGAAAAAGAGTAAAGTGATTTCAGCGGAGCAGAAAAAGAAAAAGCAGCAGATAAAGATAGAGATTGGGTAAAAACAAATAACACGCTGTGAAAAAGGCAATGTATCAATCTAGGCCACAGCGAGGGGGAATATTGCCAGGTTTCCAGATATTAGGAAGACACTATCTTTGACCATGTCTAAAATATTACATCCATTTTTGTGCTCTGCTTCAAGAAACATGATTTGACAGTGAGACAGTTGCAAAAATCAGTAAGATGACCAAACTTGCCACAAGATACTTGTGCACTTGGCTTTGCTAAAGGAAAATGTAGAGAAAATTAAAATGGTATAATTAAAACTCTGAGAAGGAAGCACTGGGGGAATTAAAAAAAAAAAATAAAGGGTAATGATGCTGTGAGAATAAACAGGCTTGATTTGGCAAAAAAAAAAAAAAAAAAAAAGTATATATATACCTGGGTTGAGTTTTTGATCACCAGAAAATTTATTGTCTGGGACAGTCAATCTTGTATGATTAACATGGAAATCTCCCTGCTGCTGTTGAGATGGATTTCATTAGGAAGGCCTTTGGAAAGCAGATTTCCAGTTCTGTCCTCTGTATTTAATGCAGAGAGGTGGAAACCTCCCCACCCCTCTGCAGATCCCATCCCTAGAGCTGGATATCACAGGGGGCTTTGCTTTTTTGTGTTTCTCCACCCCTGAGATGCCACCTCTATTTCCCCTCAGGTGTTTGGTGACTCATCAGCCACCAAGTGAAAGTTTTCTGCTCTAACCTCACATCAAAGTCTCAAGTGGCTCAAGGACTCAGGTGACAGCCTGCAGTCTGACTGATGACCCACTGCAGGCAGGACAGACTCCTTCCATTTCTCTGCTCATTTTTAATTTAATGTCCTCCACCTCTAATGCCTTATCCTCAAGGATACAGAGATTTTAGGGGTCCAGGGAAAATTCCAAGGAGCAGCCTCCTCCTGATAAGATACAGAATGATGTTCAAAGCTGTGACACATTTAAATTATTCTGTCCCAGCCCTGCAGATCTTCTCACTGAAGAATGATCTTCAAAGTTCTCTCCAACTCAAACCATTCTGTGATTCTCCTCTGCCCTTTCTGAGCTTTCTCCTCCTTCTTTGAGCCAGGATTTCTTGGTAAAACCCTAACCCTAACCCTAACCCAATCCCACCTTCACACTCCTCCTGCAGTCATTCCCTTCCCATCACAGGTACCATGAGCATATTTGGAACCATAGAATCATTGAGGTTAGAAAAAATCACCAAGTCCAAGCACTGACCCTCTTATTTACAGCAGACCCCAAAGTTGGTGCATTTCTGTTGTCTAATTTTGGGGAAGTTTAAGTAAAAAAACCCCCAGATTTTCAATCCTCGCACGCACAATGAACTGAAATTACGTGACTTTTTCAGCCAGCATGCTGATAAATGTGGCTCCAGTGCCAGAGAGACCTTCATTCCCTGTGAACTGCTGCTTTCAGTTTCTGAGATGCTGCTGTTCCAGAGACAGAGCTCCTTGGAGACCGAAAGAAAAGATGCAGAGGCAAATCCTTCACTCCCCATGGAGACTGCATTCAGTCCTTATTACTGTTTGGTAATCTCCTGCTCCTTTCTGACATATCTCTGCCCTCAGATTCTCATTCCAGCACTCTCGTAGTACCTGGCATTCAGATCAAAATCTCTCAAGTTCTGCGATTATGAAAGACAGATAATATTAAAAAACAAGCACAAGTAATACTTAAAATAAAACCTGGGTGTGATTTTTGAATCACTGGAGAGCCTAGTGACAGGATTTGGTCCACAGTCAAGTTTTTTAAAAAAAATAAATCTAAACAACTCAAGATTTGACAAGCTCCAGTTTCATAATTTCTATTTTTTTTCATTCCTTTTGGCTCTGTTTCATTACTCAGTGAGCAAAGATGAGTCCACAGATCTCTCTATTCAGGCCCATGCAACACTCAGAGAAGATTGTTCTACTTCCAGTTAAACCCAGCCTGGCTGCAGATTTTGGAAAAGACCATCAGGGGTAGCAACAGTGTGACCCTGCTCAAGGAATGAGGAGTCCCTCCTCACCCCTGACATTGTGCTTGTCCCTCACCACTTCCAGGCATTTTGGTTCAAGTGTCCCTTGGCACCTTGTTCACATTGCTATTTTATACTGGGGGTCCTGGGCTACCTTGTTCTCATTGCAACAAAGAAAAAAAAATAAAATACATATAATCAAATGAAAACAAGCATCCAAAACTGCTCCACAATTTAAAAAAACCCCCACAAACTCACTCATTAATATAAACAGAGCCTGAAAATATGGATATTTCACTGGAGTCTTGAAGCAAATGACATCTTCTCAGGAGGACACCATTGTAGACACAGGCACATGTTTTATTTATAGCTCGAGTTTTACTGCAGTCACTCAATCAAGCATGGCCAGGGCTGTGTGTAGGCAAATGTGGCTCATTTCTCCCCAGCTCAGCTTTAAAGGGCACTTAACAGCTCATCCAGGAGGTTTGGTAGGGATTTTATAGGCACGACTTAATCACAGAGATGGAAAAATTCTGCCCTAGGAGTGCTGCTGCAGAGAGTGGGCCAGGATATGGGGATGCTCCCAGCAGGAGCCAGGCTCCCTCTTCCTGTCAGAGCCCTGACTCAGGGCTCAGATCTCCCTCTGAGTGCTCCATTCATCACCTCTTGGAAGCCTCTCAGTCAAGGGAAGGCATCTCTTACAGCTTCACCCGACCCCTGCCATAAAGTCACAGCATCTGTGGAGTCCCTGTGGGATGAACCCACCAGCCCTGCCCACAGGAGCTCATAAAAATTCCCAACAATCCCAACAATTCCCTCTGCTGGCTTTCCTTGTCTGTCCCTCCCTGATGTCCACTGCTCTGCAAAGAGACCACTGAACTTATTTAAGGTGTGATTACAGGTGACAAGGTGTCAAAGGAAGATGCTGGAAGTGAGGATCAAGGGGTAAATTTAGTCTAATTCCTCTTGGTGTCGCCCCATTCCCTCTCTTCCCTCCTTCAATCCCACTGCTGCTCCCTTAAAATTATCTAAAAACTTTCCTGGAATAAAAAAAGTAATGATTCTTCTGTGTGACCTCCTCTGAACATTGTGTCCCTTGCCCAAAATTTGCTGTTGAATGTGGAGGATGTGCTTAAATCCCATGGCCATGGCAGGACCCACACCAAGACACCCACACCAGGTCACCTGCTAACCCCTTGCCCCTTGCCCTGACTCTGAGCTGCATTTTCCCCTGCAGCCTCCAGCTCTGTCCTCCTGTCCTGCATTGTGGCAGGCTGGCAGAGATCGTGTTCCTTCCCAAACACCCAGGAATAGATCTGGGCCAGTTCCATTCCCTGTAAACTCGCACTTTGCAGTCCCAGATGTCATCCCTGACGTTTAGAGTCACCTCAGTCTGTCTGCTGGCTTAAAGCAAAGGGGAGGGCAGTCAGAATCCACCTGACACAGCAAATCTAAGGAGGAGAAAAGGGGGAATCAATTTTTATAATACGTGTTTGGCACTACATAATAGATATAACTCTAAATGCAAGCCATAAAGTTGGAGAGGATTATAAATTAAATCCCTTCTGTCCCTTTTAACTAAAATGTGACCTTACCATAGAATTAAAAGTGGTTTTTTACCCAGTGATCTATGGGGTTGTAAAAGTGCGTTGTGGCAGGGGGACGCTACAGCACAGAGAGGAGCCCCCAGACAGGCATCTCCACCCAGCTCAGCCCATGAGCTGCTGCTGGATTCAAAATGAACACAGGGCAGCAAGAGCTGAGGGTTTCACCCCTCTCCCTGCCAGAAGGTGACTCATGTCCCTGCTGGGAACTGTCCCTGGCCAGGTTTCTCTCAGAACTGGGACCAGTTTTGGGATGAGAGAATGATGCCAGAGAAGATGCTCTAAAACATTTCTAAAAATCAAACAGTCTGCACAAAAGCAGAGAAATTTTATCCCTGTTTAGTTTACCAAGCCCTAACTACAGCATAAGAGAGGAAGAGGATTAGGAAGTACCCTGGGGTTCATGTAAATGCCACAGTGATGGTGAAAAGGGGGATGGAAACTCCTTGATTGCTCATGGAGTGACTCCATCCCCCTGCTCCAATAATCATACAGAAGAATCTGAAATGCAAAAGACTTGACATTGCAATCCAGCCCAGAGGACACATTTTAGGATGTTCCTGAATGCTTTTGAATGGCCAGAAATTATCAGGTTTTGTCTCACAAGCAAATAGGGTTTCAAAGCCACTGCTGGGTTCCAGGTTGATATTCGTGGATAAAAGCTCTGTGAGCCTGTGGGAGACTCAGTGCCCCCTGGAATATAAGACAGGGATGAAGGCTGTTCCACTTCCAATCAGTACAGCAGTGAGGAAAATCACTTCCCCCATGAAACAGATGCTCAGGGAAGTCAGTGGTGTGTTACCTCATTACTGCTGAGAAGTGGTGCAAAGGAGGAGCCAAGACACTGAAAAGTCACTGAAACTTGGACAAAAAAAAAATGTGCTGCCAGGTCTGGCTGACTCTTCTCTGTGTGTGCTGGGCTGGTGTTGCCTTGCAACCCATGAGCATTAATCAAGATTTAGATTAGGTTTAGTTTGTACATTAGGATTTTTGGTTTTCATGGTACAGGTTGTAAAATATTGGAATGGACTGCACAGGGAGGTGGTGGAGTCACCATCCCTGGAAGTGCTCAAAAAGATGTGTTGACATCGATGATGGTGAATGTGGGGGTGGTGCTGGGCTAATATTTGTACTTCATGAACTTAAAAATATTTTTGAATTTTAATAATTCTGTGATTCTTTGAAACAGCAAGTTTGGATTCCAGAAAGCAGCCCAGATGGTTGTAGTTTTGTTGGAGACTCCTCTAAGTTGCCACACTCCACTGTGCTGGACATCCATGCCAATGACTCCCTGCTCATTTTAGCTTTGCTTTTCCTCCTGGCCACTCATTATTTATTAGCATTTTTCACTCAATAATGGCATTTTTGCCTGCAGTTTTACTGCTGAACTGCACAGGGACAGATCCCAGTCTCAGGAACCATCTGATGAACTGTCCTAGGAGCTGGACTCAGTGATACTTGTGGGTCCCTTTCAACTCAGGATATTCCATGATTCTGTTTGGAATCCATCCCCACCACGGATTTTCTACCCAGGAAATCCCAAGCACTGCCCAGGGGATTGCCTGGGGCAGGGGTTATTGGTAATAAACCATAGGATCAAGACAGGTGGGGAGGCAAAGAGAGTTTTGCTCTGTGGCAGCAAGTTGGACCAGGTCACTGAGTCAAAGACCAAGCCCTGACCTGTATTATTCATTAACACTGATGTGATATCTCATTGATTGAAGATCTGCAGAGTTTCAGATCCCTGCACACATAGGAGATGCTGGAATAACAAAATACTTGCAAGGATAAACCAGAAGGGAAAGAAACTTTGGTGGTGCCCAGGTGAAACCCACTTCCATTTCACAATGAAGAAGAAAAAGTATCTTTAAAAATCTGATTTTACAGAGCACAACCATCCTCAACATCAGTCAGAACCTCCACCAGCCACTGTGGTGCCAATAACAGCGTCATATTTACCCACGTCTCCTTGCTATCCTCTCACTGTGAATATTCACCAGTGTTCAGAGACTTTATTCTTAAAGGGAAGGATAGTTAATATCATTAATAGTTCACTACAGATTCTATGAAATAAAATCATTAATCAGCAGATTGTGTACTGGGTTGGGCTGGGGTTGTGTCCTCCACCTCCCAAATCTGTCTATCACACCTGAGTAAAAATGCCAGGCTACGTGCTGTTGCACATTTCCAAGCTATTTATGGTTAATATCCAGCAAAATCCAAGTCCTGCAGACATCCAGGACCTGCTGTGGATCAAGACAAGAACTTCTGGAGGACAAGACTCACAAGCAGGAGTCCTAGTGTCCAGATAAATCAATCAATCAATCAATCAATCAATAAAGCCCCAAACTATTTCGACTGAAGTTGGATTTTCCACAGATATGGTTGGACATGATGATCTCAAAGGTCTTTCCCAACTTTAACCTAACTATGATACCGAAATTCAGCTTTTTGTCAGCCTGGAGCTCTCCCCTGCTCCTTGTTTCTGCCACAGTAATACCAGGAGCCACCAATTAGGAGTTGGACCTCCTGGTATCCAAGAGGACCAACATTTCTAACTTCACGAACCCCCAATCCAGATTTTCCTCAGGGAAAGGTAGCAAACAAACAGTTCAGAGATAGCAACAGCTCTCCAAGAGCTTCACAGAGGAAAAGGTGAGCTTGAGGTGAAGCCTGATCCCAAGACCTCCAGACCTCACCTCTGCTCTGCCAGAGGTTCACTTTCCACCTGATTTAAGCCACAGACCAAGCAGCTGCCTCTGTGCTCAGGAGTTCTACACTGGCCATGCTCACACTCAGTGTTGTACAACCCAAGGTGATCAAGTGAATGCAAATCCAAAAGGGCTCATCAGGAAAAATGCAGAGGCACAAGACTGTCTTGATCAATAATTTGGGAAGGAATAACGCATAATAACTTTAAATGATTCAATCTTTTTGATGACCCAGGGAATCAAATCACCACAAAAACTGAGAAAATCAGGGTTCAGGAAGAGCCCCAGCTGCCAGTGCTTGATCAGGGTGACTGGACAGAATAATTACTCCACCAAGTCACCTTCCAGACTGGAATCCAACTTGCAGGGCTAAAACCCTCTTTGAAATGCTCCTTCTCTGACTGTCTGAGGAGTTGCAGCCATCACAGTGACAATTCCAGAGCAGGATGGGCCCCTGAATGGAAAGGAAGGTTGGGTAGCACCATTAATCCCCCACCCCAATTCTGACCCCCATGCTGGGGTGATTGATTTCCTTCCCCCCAGCTCCAAATACCTTCCACAGGGAGATTCCACTGCCTGCTCTGTAATCAACAGCAACTCCAAAAGGGCTCAGTGCTAAAAGAAAACCTCTGAGGGACGGCGTTAAGTGGGAAACAAACCCGGCGTTTGGGTTGTAATTTGAGGTGGGAAGCTGGGGTTTTAATAACTGCCTTGCTGTGGCTTGCTGGGCGCCCTGTGGCTTGTAAATTGCATTTATGGGAACGGGAGGGTACAGGGAGGGGTTTGAGCCCACAGGAAAAGTGGCCGTGCCTGGCGTGGCGCATCTGGGGTGCTCATGGCCACCCCCCTGTCACACCCCGACGCTGTCACCTCCTGGTGAGTGGAGCCCGCTGACCCAGCTCCAGGATTGGGAAGAGCCGTGTCCTATTTGTATCAAACCACTCTTCTGGGCAAGGGGAGGGAGGTGAGAAAATTCAGTGCTTTGTCCCACTTTCCCCTTGCCAGGCAAAATGGAAATAATTGTGGTGAGATCTTCTGCTAACACATTTAAGGGCTGTTCAAGACAGGGTAGAGAAAGGGGTTTTAGTTCCCTGAGCCTTTTAAGATGAGCTCCAATCCAACAAAGACACAAAGAGCTGTTAGGAATCACAGTTGTCTTTACCAAACATCTTCCTCATCTCCAGCAAAGCATCCCACTGAACCTGGTGCTGTTGGCAGTCAGGTGATATCCTCAGGGGCATTCCAGGGTGGTCTATGAGGTCCTTTTGGGAAGGTCATTGCTCCTAATCAGAAGTCAAAAGCCAGACCAGGCACAGGGAGGGACCCACCAGCCATCAGCACCACAGAACATGGAAGGAGAAGTTGAAGGTTGTGATGGAGGATCTCCCCTTCCCACATCCCAGTAAACCCAACTGCGGGACAAGCCAAGGCTTTTCCAAGGACAACAGAAGCAGATATTCACAAAAATATGAATATTTTGTGCTATGTGAGTAAAAGAATGTAAACATCATCTCTTAGGGCAGGATGTGTGCACATTTCTGACCAAAGATGCTGTGGCATTGCCTCTGGTCACAGCCCAGCCAAGAAAATCTGTGTGAGAGTCCAGAAGGAGGAAGGGACATGGTCTTGCCAAGAAGGGCCTTGCCTAGAAAATTGAGATAAGGTCAATAGGACATCAAACCTTTGTCCCAACACCGGGGAAGACAGTCTCTACTTCTTGAAGGGTTGTAAGCCTGTCTCACACCATAACAAAAGACTTTTCTTCCACTCAAAACACATCACAAACCCAGACCTCAATTCAGCCCCCAGACCTCAATCCTGATCAGATTTCCTCCCTTCTGAGGAGGACAGCACGAAGGGTGCTGCCACACAGCCCCACCCTGGAGTCTGTCCTGCATCTTTAAGTATACCCTGAAGGCCTCCTGCTCACCAGGAGGCAGCTCCTGGGGACAGCTGTGCTCAACGGGGGCATCAAAATTTGCAGCACTCCTGTCCCATCTTCACAGAATCACAGATGCTTGAAGGTGGAAGGGACCTCTGGAAATCTCCTCCAAGCTGCCTCATTGTTATCCTTGGTCTTGGTAGAGGATATCCAGGCTGAGGATTCACCATCTGGGGAATGTCACTTCCAGTGGCATTTCCATGCCTGTAGGCACTTCCCACAGTTTGTAGACCCTGAGGGATGCTTTGGATACATCCACAGTCATGTCAACTCTCACAGCAAAGGATGCCCTCCTGGTATTTCCGCTCATCCCACTTAACCAGATCCCCCAGCCAACTGGCATTTTCCTGGGATTTCTCCCAGCTCCCCCCTTGCCCTCCCAGCTCTGCTGCTCTTCTGCCTGTCACCATCTCTCCTGCTGGTAGCAGCATCATCTCCATCTGGAGACTCTGAAAGTCCCGACAGCTTTGCTATCCCTGGTAACATCCCTGAGAACCCCAAGCTGGCAGGAGCCAGCGAGTGACACAGGACAGGAAATATTTAACATTGTTCATGTCATTTTTTTTTTAAGCGTTCAGTGAGCAGAAATTCACCGTCTGGTTATTCCTTCACTTGCCCTCATGGCTGAGCTGGAAGTGCTGAAATGGGTGATTGGAAGGGCAGTGCTGTGTCCAGTGATAGGATCTGATGGAAAGGCTTGGGGCTGTGTCAGGAGAGGTTTAGATTGGAACAAGAAAAAGGTTTTTCATCCAGAGGGTGCTCAGGAGCCAGGAAAGGTTCCTCAGAGAAGTGGTCACAACATGGAGTCTGTCAGAGCTCCATTTGGACAATGTTCTCAGGAACATGGGGGATTCTTGGTGGTGTTCTGTGCAGGTCCAGGAGCTGGACCGATAATCCCTGTGGTTTCCTTCCAAGGCAGAGCATTCTATGATTCTGCTGAGATGTGTTCAGCTCAGAGACCCTCTGGCCTCCTCAGGGTTTGCCTACCCACCTGTGGACATAATTCACATGCTCCTCATCACCGGCTTACCCTCCTTTGGGCTGCACTCACCCAGACCAGGCATGGAATGTCCTTTGCCACAGACTCTCTTTAAACCAAAACCCAGCCCTGGAGCCATCAGAGCTTCCCCAGAAAGATGTTGTGCCTTGGGGAGCACTTGCAAGGCAGAGTCTGACAACGGAGGAACCCCAGCACTGCCAATTTCCATCCCCAGTGTAAGTGCCAAGACAGCTCAGCCCTGCTCAGGGGAGAGGTTCATTGACATTTACACATCTAACATCACCCACGACCTGGGAGACAGCAGCTGTACAGGCTGCTAGGTTACTGAGATTTTTCCTCTCCTCCCATCCCTGATTTCTGCCATAAAAAATCAGAGGCTGTGCTGTAATTTTACCTTCACAGAGAGATATTCTGGGGCCACATGCAAGAGCCAAATTCCCTCACCATCAACTGCACATGGTAAGATCGCACTAAGCTCCAAAAAGCGACGTGCTCACCCTTGCCCCTTTCCTCGTATGCACAAAGGTGTGGAGCATTTTGTTAGCAATTAACCCTTGTTTCAGCTCAGTAGAGCTGATCAGATTGTGAAACAACATCTGAGAAGTGGAGATTAGTAGGCCAAGCTCTTTGGTACTCAAGGCAGCAGTGCAGCTACTCAAAATCAGATTTCCCTTTCTTCCCTGGCAGTTGATTAAAGCCTTTTCAAGCAATTCTTTCCAACCTGCAGATGTTTAAGTCAGGTGATGGAGAAAAATGCTTTTTTTTTCTTTTTTTTTTTCTGGCTGGGAAATGGCAGCAGCATGGACCTCAAGTATCTCAGGGCAAAAATCAGGTCCAGAAAAGAGACCTAAGTGTGCCTGTCCATGCACAGGCATTAAAGCAGAGCTTTGGTAGGCCTGACCACAGCACAAACATGCAAAGGCTTTGGTAGAATGACTCCAGAAGGCAGAAAACACTCTTAGAGCAGGAGCTGAATCCAGAAACAGCCTGTGAGAGGATCAATTTCTGCTGCATACTGATTTATTCAGACCTTCCATGGTGGCGAAGCCCTCTATAACAAAATATCTGATTACAGGACTATGACCATAAATTCCACACGCCCTGGAGCAATGGCCAATGAATAACTGACTTGTTAAGGGAACGGCCCTGCGCAATGAATAAATCTACCAATAGGGCTCTCGATAAAAAAGACCCCACCGGGACAGATTTCCTTGTGAAGGGGTATTGACTTTCATTTGCAGGAACCAGCAGATATTTGTTTGGAGGAGATGTCCATTGTTACGTTGCTGCTCAACAGCAACCAGCATAAAGCCTGACTCCTACCCCGGGCTTGATTGACTGGGATATCCAAGTGGGCTGGACCATACAAAAGACCATTTCACAGTGCTCCACAAGGTTCTCCTGGAAAAGGAGGTGTTTGATCCAGAGGAAATCTGAGGCAGGTGCAGGAGAATTGCCTGCTTCTATCGTAGAGGGACCTCAAGAAATGAAAGGCTGAGAAAGGACAAGAAAAGACAGCTCTGGAGGAATGTTAAGGGTGGACATGTGCTCACAGTCAAGACATAAGAAGAATGAATCATCCCTGGTGCTGCCCTTCACTTCGGGATCCCAGAGGAAATGGAGTTTGACCCCATCCAGTTGGACACAGCTGGCACAGAGCCCCACCAGGAAGGGGGAAGCCAGGCTTCCCCATTTCACAAACGAGAACACCAACGTGCAGACAGACCAAAGTCTTAATTAAGCGTGACCTGACCCCTGTCCTGAACCACGTGGCTTGGCAGGGGCTGAGATCAGACCCGTGACAACGTCCTTGACCCGCAGGGAAAATCACACTGCATCAGCTTCTAAAATCAACCACAGGATTTTGGTGTTTGGGTAACCCAAATTTCAGCGGTTTGTGGAGCTGTTGGCTTAAAGGTTCATCCCCAGGGAGACAGGAGCATAGATGGGACAGAGACAAAGCATTTTAGCTCCAGATCTATCCCAGCACGGATATCATGATGACCCCTGTCCCAAAAACATTTAGACAGAGAGCCACGCTAATTCTCAATGAATATGGAATAGGGCACGTCTGCCAGGAATGGGATATTCCTAGTAGCTGACAGAGGGCAGGAAGAAAAGAGCCATTTTGCAAACAGCAAGGACTTTGTTATAGGCCAGCTGAGCTCAAAGAACTGAGGGAACATCTCCATCTAGCAAAGGCAGCCTGGAAACTGGCAGCTGACAAGGTGAGGCTGAAGGTGGGAGTGCTGAAATCATGGCAGGAGATATCACAAGACCTGCCCCTGACCAAAACTCGATGTTCAGAAAGAGTTGGTAACAATAAATTCCAGTACAGGCGCATGGCATGCACGAAATTGTGCCCCCAAACATGCAGGATTCCTCTGTCCTGTTCCCAGGCCACATCAAGTCAGCAAGCCTCTACCTGGAGCAAATCTAAAACAACAGTGGTACTTGAAACACAGGAAGGAGGATTTTATATATTTTATAAATCTTGTTTCACGCACTCACTTCAGCCAACATACACTGCACCCCATGAGGTGACACCCATCTGTTCCAATTTTTACCCCTCCCCAAAAATATCTGTATTTCCTTCCTAGGTCTCTGCCCGTTCTTCCTCCAGATGCCATTTGATTTCCCTGTGCCAGGGATCAGGCATGACACCAAGCACGACAGAGTTTGCCACTTCAACAGCTCGTTTGTCATCAGCTGGTCACTCCTTAATCAATCCTTTATGGAGGGACATTTCAGAAGAAAATCCAGAGGGAGTAGGAGAAGGAAAGTAAGAAACCGTCCCCAGTTTAATTTTGATAACCTTGGCAGGGAGAGCTTTGCTCCAACAAATTGAAATCAGCAAATCTCTCATTTTCTCTGATAGAGGTAACCAATTAAAATTTTCATAAAAGGGGCAGTGATGTGTGTCTGCCAGACAGAGTCACCAATCTAGCAGCCCTCTGATTTAAAATATTATCTTTTCTTTCCTTTTTTTTTTTTTTTCCCCTCCCCTCTTCCCTCAGAGCTTCCTGGAGCAACATGACAGATTATCTCAGCATAATCAGACTAATACAAAACCCTCGCTCCGAGAGGCACTGCGAGGAAATTCTGAACTCAAGATGTGACGACAAATGGATTTTCTGAAGGGACTTCATTTACTGCTCATTTTCCTTCCCTTTATTTGTTTTTTTTTTCTTATTTTTGTGTTTTTAGCCTCAGCATGCTGCAAACCGCATTAGAGAGCCAAATATCACACGGAGTGCATGGAAAGGAGAGGGAATTACACTCCCCCCTTGGGCTGCCCTGCCAGATTGCTCTCCAAGAGAGAAGTTTGGCTTCCAGTTGATGGGTTTCTAGGCTCTAATAAAATGCCCCCAATAATGAGCCAGGGATGGAGTGGAAGAATTGCCTTTCTGACAGCAGGGGCATTAAGGAAAGCTACAAGGCAGGTGGGATTTCCAACACCGGGTGCTGGAGGATGCTAAAGGCTGGGATGACATCTCTGGTGGTCCTGACTTGGATAAATGAGGGTTGCCAGTGCTCCCTGCCGTGGTGGTTTGGGATTTAGAGGGCTGGTATCCTGTGGATTTGGGATCTGAGGGGGTCACACATGACTCACAAAATCACAGGATGGTTTAGGTTGGAAAGGATCTTCAAGATCCTCTCATTCCACCCCCCTGCCTTGGACAGGGACATCTTTCAGTATCCCAGGTTGCTCTAAGCCCCTTCCAGCCTGGCCTTGGATACTTCCAGGGATGGTGCAGCCACAGCTTCTCTGAGCAACCTATGCCAGTACCTCAACTCCTTCACAATAAAAAATATCTTTCTAACATTCAATCTAAAGGAAAACAGTGCATTTCATGTCAAAAGGAGCCCCTGCCTCTCCAGCACAGGTGGGACACTCAGATACTGTTTTCCCTGGCAGAGACATGGTTCAAAGCAGCTGTGTCCTGGGTTGGCCATATGACCTGTTTGTATCCCCAATAGTCCTCTTGCTTACCCCACAGAGGTTTCCTCCTAAATATTTGCCCTAAACCAGGACAAGCTGAGATGCCAAGAAGGAGACCCCTATCCCCACCCTGGCTGGGGGAACTGCACACCAGTCCTTTTCTTCCTGTTCTTCAGAG
>JAHLSL010000011.1:1222132-1284407 GCA_025920805.1 Petroica traversi
CTCCCAAAGAAAGGCTAAGCCGTGCCTGGGTGCCAGCATCCCCCTGGAGCACAGCGCCGGGAGCAGCGTGTGTGTGTCTGTGTGTCTGTGTGTCTGTGCCACGCTCGGAGCTCTACGGAGGCTAAAGGTTAATTTTCTCCCCCAGCGTGAAGCGAAGCGCTGGGAAATGGCATTTGGGGGGGCACATCGCCTCCCCAGCCGTAGCCTCCAGCCCTGGGTAGGTGCCACACAAGCAGCGAACCAAGGACCCCCCTCCACCCCGAGAGCTCTCCAAGGAAAAGGGTGAAGGCAGAGAGCTGCCACGAGGGCAGATTCATGCCCGGGGCAGGCGGCTGCCCGTCCTTCCGAGACTTTGTTTGCCAACATTGCGGGCTGAGGAGTCCCGGACCCCAGGGCTGCCCGCGGAGGCGCCGCGGCTCCACAGCACTTTGCAGTTCAGCCCCGGCTGGCTCTGCAGCTCTCCTGCCGCGATCCCCCGCTCCTCTTCCCTCGCCTGGCTGCCTTCTCCCCACTCGAACAACCCAGTGCCCAGCTCCTTTCCCCAGGACATGTCTGCGTTTCCCCACTCCGCACCCTGCAGACATTCAGTATTTTCCACCAGAGCTTGATGTTAGCCCACAGGACCTGCATGCACAAAAGTTAAAACTTCCCGTGCCAGGCAATGATTACGCTCTATCAGTCCAAATTGCGGAGTGGAAGGGACGAAAACATCCCCCGGCTGCTGCTTCCAGGGGCCAAAGCGGAGGAGTGGGTGCCCACCGCTGCCCCCATCCCCGTCTCCCCTGGGGATGGGGACAGACACCCCTGCGCTCCAGGCAAAGCGCAGCCGGAGGAGTCGCGTTCCCCCTCTCCCTCCCATCCGTGGAAGAAGGAAGGGTGGCCGGGAGCCCCTTACCTTGCCGAGCTCCCCAGGTTTTATATCCTCCTTCTTCCCTTTGTCAAATTCCAAATGGAAACCAGCAACATATCCAGGGGTAAGCAGCCCAACATTGGGCAGCGCGTGAAGTCCAAAAGGATGGCAGAGCTCTCTCTCCCCCTCCGCTGCCTCCACTCTTGCCTCTACATATATATATACATACACATACATATATATATATATATATATATATATATATATATATATATATGTGTATATATTAAATGGAAAAGGGGAAACAAATCCTAAAAGAAATGGGGGTGGGGAGGGAGAGGAAGGGAGAACCTTTGGTGTCTCTGCAGACAGGCAGGTGGAAGAGAAAAGCTGAAAATAATTAAGCCGGTTTTTGAGGAATCCTTAGGAGATGGGAAAAACGCAGTTAAAAGCCAGTAAATCATTAGATCCAAGCAGACAATCAAGTCTTCTCCTTTGGAAAAAAAAAATATACAGCAGGGTTCAGAGTAGCTTTCCCAGCAGCGAGGAGCGAGAATGGTCTTCTTCAGAAAGATATGTTTGTTTAAAATCCACTCATCTGCTTTTCCTTCTTTCTCTCTCTTCTCCCCCCACACTTTTTTTCCCCCTTTTCTTTTCTTTTTTTCTTTTTCCCCTTTTTTTTTTTTTTTTTAATTCTGCTTCTGAATCTCTCTCTCTGAAACTAGATCCAGTCTTTGTAGCCAGGGGCTGCATTAAGGATTACATCAGGCTTTTATAAGCTTTCCAGATCACACATTAGAGTGAGAGAGAGAGAGAGAGAGAGAGAGAGAGGGAGGGAGGGATAGGAGGGAGGGATGAAATGCACACACACATACACACGCACACGCACGGATCGGAGCTTTGTAAAACAGGCAGCTATAGGCAAGGACCCGAACTGACACGGCATCGCATCGGGCATGCTCCGCCAGCCTCCAGCAGGAGAGGATGGATGGATGGATGGATGGATGGATGGATGGATGGATGGATGGATAGATGGATGGATGGATGGATGGATAGATGGATGGAACAGAGGAGCCAGCGACAGCCGGAGCGCGCTGGCGGCTCAGCACAGCGCAGCCTCCCCGGGACAGCTTAGCCCTAAGCGGGGAGCCAGGAGGTGAAGAGGGAGCCGGGATGGTGGTGGTGAGGATGGCGAGGCTTCTGCTTTCCCCTACCGGCGCTTCCCCCCCCCCCTCCCCCCCCGCTCCCCAAAAAACCTGCGGAGGCTCAGCACGGAGAGGTGCCGCTCGCCCGCAGAGGGATGCGCAGAGACGCTGGTGCCGCTGCCTGGGCACCGGCAGGGAGAGGGGGGTGCTGGGGATCTCGCGTGGCCCCCCCGGAGCCTCCCCCGGAGCTGACAGCCTGGGAAGGGGGACGGGACACTGGACAGGGCGGCGGGGACCAGCGGGGCAGTGGCTCCCCAGCCCCTGAGCTGCGGGGAGGGAGGGCGAGGATGGGGGGACCTCCCCCAGCACCCCGGCTTGGCCGTGCCTTTGCACCAGGGCGCGCGGTTTGCCCAGGCAGAAGACGGCAACAGCCATTAACCCTTTCCTAATTATTTAAATTTTACCTCTTCCCTAGCATCCTCCTCAGCTCCTTGCTCCATTAACCCAAAATGTGGGGGAGGAGGTGGGGTCTCACATCCAGGGTAGCAGGAGGCTGAGCGGGGGGAGGGAAAGTTTGAGCAGATGGAGGAGGAGGAGATGGGCTGGGGGGAAAGGTACGTGCTACCCCGGCAGATTTGGGGTAAAGGTGCTGCCTCCAGGTTTGCAGCCTGAGGAAGGTCCTCTGGTAAGGGGAAGCCTGCCGAAAAGAGAAGGGGGGGGTGGGGGTGGGAAGGGGATGGAAGGGGGATGGATAAAGCTGGAGGTGTGTGGAGAGCTGGGGGACTTCAGCATCCTGTCAGACTTCGGGACCTGCCCCTTGCTTTTAACCCTTCCTACTCCAAAAGGGGGAAACCGAACCTTTTCCCTTGACAAAATCACCTCCCACCTGCTCCCCCATCAGGGAAGGGGCACAGACCTGCCCAAGGGGCAGAAGTAAAGTCCCCATCTGTCACGACCCTCTGTTCCTCTGCCTCAAGGAGGGTGAGGAGCACCCCTTTTCTCCCCCCAGGGACTCTCCAGGGCATCTCCACCCCATCCCCTTGGCCTTCATCCCCTTTCCTCCCTTCCCTTCACCTCATGCAGCCCTTCAGCCCCTATTTCCCACCTTCAAACCTCTTGAATCCCTAAAAAAACTCCTGGGGGAAGGAGAAAAAGAAGAAAATTCTTCGTTTGGACGAGCTGAGCTGCAAGCCCTGGCTGTGGAGGAACGCAGCAAAGCAGCCTCTCATCCCCAGCCAGCACTGCAGCATCGCTGGCCAAAGGCATCTGTGACATCTCCAGTTAAGCAGGGACTGGAGCAAGGGGGCAGCTGGGGCTGAAATGCAGCTTTTTAGCCGACAGGCGGCTATGCTGGATTAGCACAGTGCATGCTCCGAATAGAAATCTCTCCCTTCCCCTCTCCAGCCTGCCGGGAGTTTGTTTTCATTCAAGAAGGTTTCCCTGCTCCTCTGAGGCGCAAAAGGATTTCTTCTCTGACTCTGCACCTTCTCTTTCTCTCCAGCACTCATAGGTGCCAGCAGGAGAGTGGAAAGCTTTAGAGGGAGTCGGGGAGTGGTTGGCAAAAGAAGCCAAACCCTCACACTCACCCTAACCCTATTCCTAACACTAATCCTTTCACTAACCCTAATCCTAACCCAAAATCCAACCCTAACCCTAACTTTCATTCTAACCCTAAAAATATCCCTAATCCTAACCCTAACCCTAAACCTATCCCTAATCCAAAACCTAACCTCAACCCTCACCCTCATCCTAACCCTATTCCTAACCCTAACCCCATTCCTAACCCTAACCCCCACCCTTAAACCTAACCCTCATCATAAACTTAACCTTATCCCAAATCCGACCCCTAACCCTAAACCTATTCCCAATCCTATCCCTAACCCTAACCTTAACCCTAACCCTAGCTCTAATCCTAACCCTAACCCTAACCCTAACCCTAATCCTAGCTCTGCCCCTGTGAGCCTCGTGGGGCAATTCTGCCCTGCTTTTGGGGTGATGGGGGAAGAGAAGGGCACTCTCCTTCCCTGTGTTTGGGGAGGTCAGGCAGAGCAAGGTGCAGTTGGCCTCTCCTGTGTTGTAGTGCAAAGAAGCCCAAGCAGAAGGGAAAAACACCAGAAAGTGCCCCTGACCAAACTGAACCCATTTTCTGCTGCTGCAATGGGGCCTGATGGAAAACTCATCTTTGTGGGAATTGGGATCCATGAGGCAGAGAATGACAGAATATCCTGAGCTGGAAGGGACCCACAAGGATCATCGAGTCCAGCTCCTGGCCCTGCACAGGACACCCCCAAAAATCCCACCCTGGGCCACAGAACATTGTCCAAAGATGCTGACCATTTTTTCCCAGTCCTAAGCAGAAAGAGCTGTAAATCCCTAGACCCCCATTTAATCAGAGGGTAAACAAGGCCCACACCTCCAAATCTTAGAGGCCTGATGTCCCCATGTCTCACTGTGTGCCCTCCATGGCGAGCTGAGGGAGAGCTGTGACAGCAAACAGGACGTAAGAATTTGGGGTCTGCAGCTGGCTGAGGTAACCAAGTGCAATAACTCATCCATGAAGTGATGAAGGCAAAATAACTTTGCCATGAAGTGGATCTGTGAAATTCCCTGCAGCAGGATAATTCTGAGGGCAAAGAAGGCCATTGGCAGAGTGAGGGATCTCCCAAAAATCCAAGTTTGGGGAGACACAGACCCTTTTTTCCATCCTGCCAACAGAACCCAAGCATGGGGTCAGTGGGGAGAAGACTGGTCTGCACTGGTAACGTAACAGATTTAAAGAAGATTTAAAGACACGTCTGTGTTGGTGCTTGTCCCCTCTGCTCTCCGTGTTGGGACCCTGCAGGGACCATGCTGCCCAGTCCTAGGGCAGCACAATTCATTTATGACACAGAAAGCCCTGAAACTGAGATTCCTGCCCTGTTTTGCTTGAAACTCTGCAGAAAATGCCAAAAGGCCTTAGCTCAGCCCAAACTGGCAACCTCTGTCCCATCACAACATGGGGTGAGGACTCCTGAAGTTACTCAGGACAGATACGGGCACCACCCGGACCTTCCAGTGTCATTCCCAGAGGAATAGAAGCGGAGAAGAACTGCAAAAGCAGAGGTCACAAGGCCCAACAGCTTTTGGGACCCCCAACCACTGTGGAGGTGCTAACAAGGCCAACCCACCCCTGGCACTACTTGGGGAGGTGTTGGGTGGGTTTTGTGATGAACACTGGCTTTTCTGCCCAAAAACACAACCCAGAGTGGAGTATCTTCCTCTCTCTGTTCTGTTGCCTCTGTCCATGGTCTGTTCTCTGTCTGGGTTTTGGAGGAGGAAAGGCTTGAGCTGGATCCAGCTGTAATTCTCCTCTTCCCTCAGACAAAGAAAACAGCAAATTCAGGAGAGATAAACAAACCTTTACACACTGAGACTTTAGAACATGTTTATTGCACAGGAAATGCCTCTTGTTGTCGGAGGCAAAACTCGTCCAGAGCTGAAAAACAAAAACAAAACCACCAAAAAAGGGAATATCCAGGGTTAAATTTAGCACCTCTGGGAATATGCAAAGAGATTTTGGGAGAAGGATTAAGCTGCACACTTCAGGAGCCTAAGCTGGTCTCAGACTACAAAGTACACGAGGGAGACATGAAAGAGAGAGGAAAAGCATTTTCTATCTGCCCAATTTTTCCACCTTCTTTTGAAGCACGGAACACGGACGGGAAAAGGCTGTTTGGGCTGGGAGCTGCTCAGATCTGGTTTAGGTTTGTTAGCTCTGTCCTCCCACCTCCCACATTGCAAAGGTAGGTTGGTGGTGCTGTTGGAATTACAGATTTGCCCCAAAAATCTGCTGGAAGCATAATTGCAATGCAGAGAAACTGAGTTCCGTTTGTTGGAAGAGTCTCTTGCTGCCAGTGGCACCCCCAGATATTGTAGGTGTAGATGAGGGTGTCAAGGAAAGGAAAAAAAAGGAATGCCTGGGATTCCCAGGGGATCTGTTTGAAAAGGATAACTGCAAAGCAGGGCAGCTTGTAAGTAATCAGTTTGCTTCCCCTCCAGCAACAGATACCACTGTGTTTACATCTATAACACTTTCCATTGTGTCTGGTTAAAAATCTCCTTGAACATTTCAAATTTCCAGCAAGCCACATCCTTCTGCTGAAGGGGGACATGGGATAACTCAGCTTTACCCAGGACTTGAAAGGGATTTTCCCATGCCTGCCTCTCACATGACTGCTGTGCTTTCCAACTTGCTTTTGTTGCTGTCGTCAATTTTTATGTATTTTTAATGATTTTTCATTGCTGTTGCCAGCTGTGGTTTCTGCTGGCAGTGGCTGCTCAGGGGTGTTAATGCTCATGTACCACAGGTCAAACCCAGCAAACCCAGCCCCTCCTGAGGGCAAGGAGAAAACTCCTGTTCCTCCTCCCATGGGCTGGATTTATTGAAGTGTTGGACTTATCTGCGCTCATTGTCTTTGCTCAAGCTTCTCCATTTTTGGACAATGTGCTGAGAGAATTCTCCTAAATAGGAATTTAGCATCAAGTCCACTTTATAGACTTGTAAAGTGAGGCAAGGCAGGAGTTCCAGCTTTCCCAAGCATGGAAAATCCCAACTCCAGCCCTCTCCCCTGACCAGCCTTCATTGCACGCCAGGACCAGGAAACAACTTTATGGAGCCCAAAAAAGGGTCTTAGTGAGGGGAGCAAACATATCAAAACCAGGTATGGTCATGGCCAGTGATGGTGGAGGGAACTTGGAGGAGAGACTGCTGCTTTGGTGAGGAAGCCAAGCTACCCCCAGAGTCCCAAAGCTCTTGGATCATCTGGGGTGAGGATGGAACCCCCATTCTGAAAGCATTTGTGATGCTGGCTCTTGCAGCAGGAAGGAGGGATGGAACCCCTAGCCCAGATATTCACTGCTCTTCTCTTTCCAGAGCTTTGAGCTGATCCTGAACTTTCCTTTTTCCCCTCTTCCTGCCCAGGAAGAAAACATTAATGAATTCCTTCTGCTTTGTCACTCCACAAGGACCACCTGCATCCACTGTGGCTGCAATGTCCTTTTCCTCTTCCCCACAGCCCCTCCCTGTGTTAATTCCCCTGATACAAAAACTCTTGTGGGAATCCCAGGAGATTTACACATCAGTTTGGACAGATATGGAGGGAGAGGGATGCCCGTCCTGTGGAAGGCTCAAAAGCTGGAGATGATCCAGGAACCAGAGGCTGAGAACTAAGAGGGAGAGCAAAGGCAAAGTGCACTTTGATGTTATTGCAGTGAGGACAAGTCTGGGAGTGTCCCAAATGGTCACAAAAAAAGAGAATTTCTCTAACAACAAGTGCTCAGCTCTTCCTTGTTTAGAAACTTTCTTCAAGAAGGAAAGTGCTGAACGCTCTCTAAAAATAGCAACGTTAATAATAATTTCAGCATGTTTCCAGAGCCCCAGAATGGTTTGTGTTGGAAAAGAGTTTAAGATAAATCAGTTCCACCCCCTGCCATGGGCAGGGACACCTCCCACGAGACCAGGTTGTTCCCAGTCCCTCTGGTCCTCCTGGCTGGGCAGCCTGTAGCCGACCCTGCTCTAATGTCACCTGTCCCTGCCCTCCCTTAATCCTGACCCATAAATTCTCCCTCAGCTCCTCTTCCACCTTCAGGCAGAGCTCTGTGTATTCCACCTGCTCCTCACCACAGAGGGACACAGCCCCTCCTCATCCTCTATGTCTGCTCTCCCCAAAGAGAATTCCCATTCCCGTTCTTCCTGTGTCTTTCCATTCCATCCCAATCCAGTCATGGGAGCCATCCCACCATGTCCCCACCATGCCAACACGACCACAGCCCTGCAGGAGAACACACATCCCTAATCCTCTGGTTTATTCCCCATGCTCAGGTGTTAAATTGAGGAATTTAAGTTGGATCGTGATGAAGCCAATTTCCTGCATGCAGTGGCTGGAATTCATTTGTGCTTCTCTCCAGGTGCTTTCCTGCTGACCTGCAATCCCTCTCCAAGCCCTTGGCACCAAACTGGCAGGAGAGGGATGGGCTGAGGTTCCCCTTCCCCTGGGAACTCTATTTTCCCACACCAGCTGCTGGAAGCTGCGAGCCACTCGATTAAAAGCCCGGTTAGCACAAAAGGTTTCTTTGATGGTGGAAAAGCAGATTCCTCTGCGAGACTCTCAATGTGCTTCCCGAGCAGAGCTATAGATGGCAGTACGTGGTATTTACAGAGTTGTTTCCACAAGTAAATCTTCTTATTTTAGCAGAAAGCGAGAGAATTTCATTTCCTTGTAGTTACAACGCGCTCAGAATGAGAACTCTGAAATCAATGGAGAAAGCAAGAAAAGCCTCCTTGCCTGAGCCCCGGCAGACAGAGCTTGAAATGCAAAATCCCTCTGTGCTCTACAGGATTCTCTATCCCCTTTCACAGGGATGATACCTGAGGAGTTGAACAAGGAAACAATTTTCCATACGGGAAAAGAAAGTTGAAGATCTCTCAAGTGACTGTCACAAAAGCCCAAAATAAGCTCAAAATTATGGGTTCACTTTCACAAATCAACAGTCGAGCATGTGAATGTGAATTTAATTCAGGCCAGACTAAAGATGTTACTTTGATTTCCACTTTGTTATGTCTTTAATATCACTAGGTTAGCTTCAAACATCCAAAATAATTTTTAAGTAATAATGTTGGGGATTTTTTTCCTCTCTTTTTCCCCTTATAGAAAACCACTTCCACACACTGAAGTCTAATTTCAATCAACTGACATTTCTACCCCAAAGTATCACAGTGAAGGAATATGTGACTTGTTGCAAGTTTCTTTTTATTTCTCATTACCCTTTCTGATTTATTAATTTCCCCAAGTCCAGTCTATTTGGCCCATGAGTCTAAGTGGGGACTGATCTCTCCCTGTCCTTTTCTCAACCCAGGAGTGTTTCATTACTTTTTCTTTCCCCTGCCCAGCTGAGGGGCCGGACAGGGCACCTGACATCCAGCCAGGGTCAACCCACCACAGTCACCTTCTTGTCCCCATGTCCCCAACACCCAGGGATTTAATCTCAGTAGGTTTCTTTACACACAAGTATCCAAGTCAGCTTTTCACAGATGTCAGGAGAAATAAGAACAACAACAACAAAAAAAGAATCCCCAAAATTTCCCACATTGGCAGTTTCCAGCCTCATTTTTCAGATTTAAATCACCTCTCAAGTTTAATTCTCGTGAAGTCAAGTGCTCCCCCAGAAACCAACCTAGCTGGAGAGTGCTCAGCACCTTTAAGGGTCTACTCCTTTCATGCTCACACGAGTGGAAATCTGTGGTTTTCCAATGTCTGTATTTGACCTGAGCATCCTGAAATCAAAGGCAAATCCTGTAGCTGTGTAGATCGTTTGACATAAGCATATGTAGAACAAGTTTGATCCCATAATTTATAGCCTATTGAAACTGGAAGTCCCTCAGTGGAGGGTGGGATTAATACTGAGTAAGAGAAGAAAAAAACCAATTAAGATTGAATAAACCGTTCATCCAATCTCAGCCCTGCAACCTTTGTGTTTGTTTTATTTCCCCTCAGATGTAATTATAACCCATGCTTGGACATGTCTGATTGTGATAATGGAGAAGCCATTTATCAGATAACTTATCTCTGCCTCCTGCCATAAATCACAGAGAGCACTTGGGATGAGCCTGGCTGTGCAGCCAGGTGGTTCCAGCCCACTACTCATCCTTCACTGCTGCACGTGCTCAGGAATTTCTGCAGGTGCAGGGATGGTTTCAAAAGCTGTGACCTGGATCCTGAGGTGCATCCAAAGCAGCGCAACCAGGAGGGGAGGGAGGGGATTTTCCACTTCTCTGTTCTGGTGAGATCCCTCCTGGAATGCTGCATCCGGCTCTGGGGGTCCCAGCACAGGAAGGAATCAACTCATTGAAGAAGTCCAGAGGAGGCCACTGAACTGATCACAGGGCTGGGGAACCTCTGTTCTGGACACGGGCTGGGAAAGTTGGGGCTGCTCAGCCTGGAGAAGGGAAGGCTCCAGGGAGATCTTAGAGCCCCTTCCTGTACCCAAAGGGGCTCCAAGAGAGCTGGAGAGGGACTTTGGACAAAGGAATGGAGTGACAGGACAAGGGGTGATGGTCCTACATGGAAACAAGGTAGATTTTATTTAGAATAGATATTAAGAACAAATTCTTTACTCTAAGGTTCACAAGACACAAAAACAGGTTGCCCAGAGAGGTCATGGACTCCCCATCCCAGGAGATGTTCAAGGCCAGGCTGGATGGGATTTTGAACAACCTGGTCCAATGGAAGGTGTCCCTGCCCAAGGCAGGGGGTTGGAGCTGGATAATCTCAAAGGTCCCTTCCCATTCAAACCATTCCATGATTTTCTGCTGCATGAGTCCTTCTCTACTTACGCTGCATTATGAAATCTGAAGTTTTAAGGTTAATCTCTTTGAACAGATTTCAGGAAACCGTTTGTTGGTGGGGCTCTTCTTAGGAACACTTCTGTCTCTTCTCACAGCTGTTTCCCTTAATCTGAAAATAAGTCACTTTAGACAGAAAGAACACGTTTTTCTCCCTCTGAGTGTTGAACACAGCATCGTGACTCGTGCGTAAAGCCTGTTTCAATTATGGGTAACTTTCTTCTGTCCTGTTAAACCTCTGTGAAATCCATATGTACTCAGGGATGGAACAAGAGAACAAAATTAAATGTTTAAATGAGCTTAAGAGACACAGTCATGTCATGTTAACCTCAAAATATGCAACCACTGTGACTCTTATATGGGTTTTCTCTTCTGTTTGCTTTTCTTTTTTTTTTCAGTTCCTATTTTTAGTTCTTATTTTGAATGACCTTCAAATTTTACATCCCACTTTAGTGCTAGAAATTGATGGAGTTTGAATAAAACCCGACTCATTATTTTCATTAGGTACTTTAAGGGAAAGCAGAACTATTTACACTCAAAGATATTTTCCACTGTACCCAGGGAGACCACAAACTCTAAAAACCATCTCCCCCTCTGGTTTGAGAGGTTTTGGGTTTAGGCACAGACTTTGGAGGGTCTTGAGAAATTTGAAATGCAATCCAAGAGGCACTTTAGAACCAATAATGTACCTTTTATGTAGGGAAAAGCTGTTTATCTGCTTTGGAAAACATGGACCTGAGGAGATTAAAACAGGGAAATCAATCATGGACCAGAAATGTGGCAATGGAGCAGATGACCTCAGGGCCAGTTCCAGATCCTAATTATGCCTCATTTTGATCAGTCTTGGCAATACAACCTCAAAGCCCCTGTGCTGATTGGATGTGTCCTTTCCCTCTTCATAAATGACATCTTCTTTCTACATTTCTCTCAAAGAAGGTTGCTCTATCCAGAGGTTCATTTAGAACATAATGAACCACATTTGTTCGCTTGTTTGTTTGGTTTTTTCCCCTTCTAATAATAGTGTTTTCACATCAAAACCCACATTTAGAATCAGATACTGCTAATTTCAATCCTTGTCTTTCCATTTCTCACCCCACAGTTCTCTCAGGACTACAGAGTGCCAGATCCTCTGGGGAAAATCTAGGATCAGCAGAGAATCCTAAAGCCCAGGCTGAGGTGTCCATTGGTGCTGGAGACAGGGGAAACCAGAGAAAACTTCATTTTAAAATTGTTTAATTTGGTGCAGGGGGTAAGAAACATGTTCCATATCAAGGGACACAGAAGTCATTCACACAAGGCAGGCACAGCCTTGTTCTTCTGCTCTGCTGGTGTGGAGGGACATGGGAACAATAGTGTCCCAAGCACCACCCTGGTTTTCCTTCAACTCCCACAGACTTGATGATCTTGTGGGTCTTTTCCAACTTTGATAATTCTGAGATTCTATGACTTTAGCCCCGACTCCAGCGCAACCCTGCTGGAAAAAGCTTAAAGGCTTGGTGAAATGGGAATAAAGGTCTCCAGGGATGTTCGAACTCACAAAATCAGCAACTCCACAGGAGTGTAGGAATGGCTTGAAATAATTGGAAGAGACTCAGAACAAGCTACTCAATTCAGCTGCATTTTCCTTCCCTGAATCCGCTTTCTTTTTGCTCAGTAAGCTGGTTTGCTCCAAGCTGCACAGGAAACTTGGAAGGCACCATGTCTTTCCTCATGTCACTAAAATATTGAGTCAAATAGTATAATCCTAATATTTTTACATGTGTGATGGTGTTGAAACCAGCTAATGGTGTCAAACATTGCACATTGTAAAGATTTTGAGGCAGGGACTCTTCTGCTTTGCCCTCTTTGAGGTTCTGCTGAAGCAGGGCCTAGAAAGGACAGAAATTTCTAGACTAAATAGTTATTTTAACAATGCATGACTCATCTCCTGGGCTTCCCATATATCTGTGTCTTCACAAATACATTTCACAGGTATAAACCCGATGATGATGCACAACTGGAAAAGAAATACAGCTCAATGTCTCCAAACAAATGGCCTTGTAGAAGCAATGGTCCCACACTTGAACACAAACGTGGCTTTTCCTTTGGTCAAAAGTGCTCGTATTGACAAATAAGCCCTGCACAGGTGGTTGGTAGGAGATGGTGATGCTCCTTCCCCATTTTCTGAGTGGATGTCTCTCCACTGACACTGATTTAGACAAATCTATGAAGAAAAAGTTTACCAGAGCATATTTAAAAGGGTATTTTGATGTGAATTCCAGCACAGAAAGGAGAAATGGTTCTAGGATTTGCTTGCATGGGACTGACATTTAAAAGGAAAAGCTGATCACTAAACCAGATGACAACCCATCAGAAATTCTAAGCACAACACTAGGCTGCAAAAATAGTTTGGGTTTGGGTTAAGCTTTTAATCAATTTCCAAAGGAATTGGGAACAATAGATTTTATAGTGATTTTCAGTGTTTGTCTCCATCAGAATAACACGTACCTGTGAAGAGCAGTCTTACTTGTTGAGTCAGATACTTCTGGGCTAAATATAACTGAGAAACACATGGAGAGTATTGGGTGCTCAGTGAGAATGCCTCCAGTACAGAAAAAAAAAAAACAAACCACAGGGAAAATGTTTTTGACAAGTTGTTTTAGATGTAGACCCTGTTCGGACCACAGCTGAATCCCTGTCCCAGGCTGAGAGAGCCATCAGCATTCAGGATTTGGATGGATGGCTGGAAGAAACCCTGTAAAAACATGTCACTGTACCAAAAATGTTATGGACAAGGTGATAAGTGCACAATTAGCTGATGTGAAAAGGACTAGGACTCATACCAGTCTGTCTTTTGGACAGACATCTCTGCTTGTTCAAAGACAAGACAAAAATAGAAAGAAAAAAAAAAAGAAGAAAAAGACACATAAAGCAAGCCAGTTCCATCCCCTGCCCACAGGGAAGGAGGAAAAAGAGATTGTTCCGTCTCTTAAGCTCCCTGTTATCCTCACTTGGGGGAGATGCTGGGATGGAGCCTGTTTTCCAGTGTTTGTCAGGCACAGCAGCGCAGACAAATGAGGCTGCAGAAGGTGCTGCCATCCCCCTGTGGGCACCATTCCAGAGGGAGCGTGTCCAGCCTAACAAAGACCCTGCTCCAAATCCAGCCCCAAGCGGGTTTGATGTATTTGCAGCAGAGATTTCAACAAAGTCAGAAGTGAATATTCCCCTTCCCAAAAGCCAGAGTGGAAAGGTATTTCTAAATGTGCTTTTGCTGCCCTGAAAGCCAAACCAAAGCAGGGTGGGCAGCAGGTGAAGGAGGAATTCTGTCCCTCTGCTCCTCTCAGGTGAGACCCAACCTGCAGAGCTGCATCCAGCTCTGGAGTCCCAGCACAGGAAGGACATGGAGCTATTGGAGAAGTCCAGGGGAGGCAGCAGGATGATCAGAGGGATGGAGCAGCTCTGCTGGGAGGAAAGGCTGGGAAAGATGAGATTGTTCATTCTGGAGAAGAGGAGATTCTGGGATTGCCTAATTGTGGCCTTCCAGTAGCTGAAGGGGTCGGCAAGAAAGATGGAGAGAGACAGTTTTAGGGAGCCTGGAGTGACAGGACAAGGGGGAAATAGCTTCAAATTTAAAGAGAGTAGGTTTAGATTGGATATTAGGAAGAAAAATCCTTTATTGTGAGGGGGGAGAGGCCTTAGCACAGGTTGCTCAGAGAAACTCTGGCTGCTCCATCTCTGGAAGTGTCCAAGGCCAGGTTGGATGGTGCTTGGAGCAACCTGGGATAGATAAAGGTGTCCCTGCTCATAAAAGGGGGTTGGAATGAGGTGATCTTTAAGGTTTCTTCCAGTCCAGGGCTTTCTGTGATTCTGTTCTGTGATTCTAAAATTCATGTCCTTGTGCCCATGAAGGATGTCTGCCTCACATGGTGCTCCTTCCACAAGACCAGGTTACTCAGAGCCATCCAACCTGGCCTTGAACAATTCCAGGGATGGGACAGCCACAACTTCTCTGGGCAAACATTATTATTATTATTATTATTATTATTATTATTATTATTATTATTATTATTATTATTATCATCATCATCATCATCATCATCATCATCATCATCATCATCATCATCACTCTAGAGTTATTTCTGTATGTTACTCTTGAGTTATTTCTAGTCTGTTACATATTTTTATTGATATTAAAATGTTATCTGGAGATCTAGAGCAATTTCTGGACCCCTCAAGGCGTTGATCATGATATCCTATTTCCTAAACCGAGGTGTGGGAATAACAGGTTTTCCATTTTTGCTGCCAATCCCTCAAGGTAAGCAAATAAACGAATAAGTTGGAGGCAGATTTTAAATGGAACAATGAAAAATAAAAGAAAATCAGCTGACTGAAAATGGAAAACAAACAAACAGGCAAACAAGCCTGGCACATCTGAGTTTAAGTGAATGTTGCCTTCCTCCCACAATGAATTTCTTCACGTTGTTTTCAAGCTTTATAATGTGTTTCCTCAGCACAGCAGAAACAACATCGAAATGGAAAACCATTGCAAATTAAAGAAATAAAAATAAAAAAGAAGTATCTTTTCTTTTTTAGATGGAGAATAATATGGAATATTTTGGTTTTGTTTGTTTTTCTGCAGATGAAAAAATAATCAACACCTCTGTCAAAAATTCCCATGGAGTTTTTTATCAGTTTGGAATCTACCTTTTCTGTCAAAATTCTTTCAGCTGGAGATTTTTTTGACTGCCTTAGAGCAAGTCACAAAATAAGCAAACCTGTTTCAGGGGGGCTGAAAGTGCAAACCTGTACTTCAGAATAGCAGTCTCCTTATCCTAGTCCTTATTCTAAGTCTTAAGTCACTGGCATGGAATAAATGAACCACTTTATCTGAAATTGTTTAAAATTAGAGAAGAGTAATTTCGAGTGAACTGCAAAATTCACCCATTCACAAATTCAAGGCTATTTTAAAAATATTGTACATTTCTGCAATTGTCAGACCTGCAGCTTTAGGGGAGTGCCTTACTCCAGCGTGTATCCATGAGCCCTGCAGTGTTCTTTAATAATTTATGTTAATAATTAAGTATTCAAGAATCTCCTAATAGATGAATCACTGTCTGAAGTAGGAAATTAATCTTGTCAGAACGTTACTGATAAACTTCCTGTGAGATGCCATCGATACTCCCTTCTCCCAAACATCTGTTCCGTGATGGGCACTGGAGGATCAGGAACTTTCATGTCAATCCACCAAGTGGTAACACATGACAGGGAGAGGAAGCTTTGATTTTCCTTATGTAGAAAGAAATGCAGATACAAAGTTTTGAATGAGTTGCCAGCCCTGGAATTCTTTGCTGAACTTTGAGTGTCTGAAAAAATCTCCTGAAAATTGCTCAGCAGGACCCCTTGTAGGTCAATGAAAAGAATTATGGAACAGTTTGGGTTTGGAGGGACCTGAAGGATCATTGAGTTCCACCCCCTGCCATGGGCAAGGACACCTTTTACCGTCACAGGTTGCTCCAAGCCCCATCCAACCTGGCCTTAAACACTTCCAGGGATGGGGCAGCCACAGCTTCTCTGGGCAACCTGTGCCAGAACATCACCACCCTCTGAGTAAAGAATTTCTTTCTCATATATGATCTAAAACTCTCCTCCTTCAGTTTGAAACCATTCCCCCTTGTGCTTTCACTACCTTCCTGTGTAAAATATCACACTCTCTTTTTTATGAGCCTACTTTAAGTACTGAAATGTCCCAAGGAGTTGTCCCCAGATGCTTCTCTTCTCCAAGCTGAGTCCCACCTGACAGTTCCACCCACTGTGATGGTCTGGCTTAAATCACCATCAAGAAAAGCTGATCTCTGTGTTGATCTCAAACCGGCTGAGAGCCAGTCCCTGCCTGGAGCCAGCACCAAGCCAGGTAGGTGACGTGGATCCTGTCCCCCTCTTATGCCATGTGTCTTGTTTCTCTACAGTTCTGCTTTGGGTTCATTTCTTCCTGAAAACGCCAAGACATTTGAAAAGGCAGCAACTCCTGCAGTAGGTCTGTTCCTATCTAATGTGACTTTGCTGATTAAAACAAAGGCATTCTCCTGTTAAAAATGCAAAATCCTCCCATTTTCTACTGCATAAAGTACAGGAGAGCAGAGTTTCCATCTCTTCCTAAGGGCCGCTCTGAATGCCCACAAATTTTACAAAGTGAGCCAGCAGAGTTGGTCAAAGGAACAACTGGGGACATTGTCCACAGTAGGGCCAGGAGCACCTGCTCACACCTGAAAGGTTGACTTGTGAGAAGAAATCTTTGGGGAGGGAAACGAAAAAGCGGCCTGAGTATAAAATTGTGGAGAGAGAAGAGCTGTAAGATGGATCAGTTGAGGGTTTCACCAGTGGACATTAGAGAAAGGGGGACCAACGGACAAGCCTGCCAGAGATGAAGGATGTGAGAGAACCTGGTATCCTGAAGGGCCTTCAGCCTTGGAAAACTGGCAGAGATTATCAAGGAGGCCAGAAAAGAAAAACAATTCACATGAATGTCCTACAAAATAATGCCTGTGATACACCTGGCTGATCTTGTGTCCTCCTGAGGGGTGTTACCTTCCTTCCTCCTTTGCTGCTTGCTGTGTGGTCTTATCAATTGTGGATTTCCTTTAATTTTCCTGCTGATTCCTTTCCAGCTTCAGCTGAGCCCGGGAAGGTTGGTTAGGTGGACATGGACAAATAAAAGGTAACCAAGACTGAAGATAAGGTTTCAGAATACTTTGCATTTTGACTGTAAAAGCTTTCCATCACATCTCAAGTCCTCTGTGTTTTAGGTGCTCTATAAATATTTAATTTCAAAGTCTCAGCACAAAGCCAAAAAATCATCCAGTATTCTGTTGAGATGCAGGTGGGAACCAGCTCGAATTGTGAGAGCAGCAGACTACCACCCTCATCTCCATACTGATGCACTTCCCACAAAGCACTTCAAAATCTTTCATGGTCCCAGGCATCTCCAGGAGCCCAAGAAAAAAAGGGATCAAAAAAAAAAATTATGGGGTTACCTGTAGATCATGACAGCAATTATTGCTGCTCCAAATTCTTTCTGCCAAGAGTTCAAATTTCTCCAAACAATAAACGAACCCCAAAATTTTCCTGGTGTTAGCAAGTGACAAGCTCAAGGAAGAGGATCAACCCAAGCACTAATTGAAACTCAAGAGGTTTCTGCTGCTATCACAGCAGCCCCCTTATTGATTTTCCAACGGGAATGCTTGTTTCCCAAGCAAGGCTCCTGTATAGAAAATACTACTGCTTAGGAAAAAAAAAAAGAAAAAAATACAAAAAATAAAAAATAATAATTGCCTCTCTGAGCCCTCATTTTCTTTCCCATTCCAAATCCAATTGCAGATCTCTCTGATAGCTAATAATTTAACGGTCATTTATGAACAGTTTAGGGTCCATTGTTGGTGAATAAGCCGATTAGATTAGCTTGGGGCTTGCATTCATGTAAAACAAATACATATCAAAGCAATTAAATGTGCAGTTTAATCTCTCCCCAGCTATGAAGAAGACAGTTGCCTGAAGGTCCCAGAGTTTTTTCCTTCCCCTCCTTCCCAGCTCCTGATGTCAATGAAGTGAGAAGTGGAAGTTCTTTTTGGAAGTGCTTATTTAGCATGGCAAGCTACACAAATGGATTATTGACCTCAGTATTCCCCAGGTGGGGAGGCTGAAGCCCTGAGGGAGAAGAGGATTCTGCAAGATGGTGAAGTTGTCAGCAAGACAGTAATTTTATTTTTCCCTCCTTGCCCACGTGTGCTTCTGCCCCACAAGGTTTGGTTTTCCCTCGCAGCCCTCTCCCACACAGATGATTTAGTGCTGCTTAGCACTGTTGAGGCCTGGCATGTTTGTGCACTGACAGGCAGAGGATGGGAGGCCACAAAAGAGTTGAATTTTTAATCAGCAGTTGCTACTCTGAGAAATGAGGGGGTGATCTCACCCGCCCTCTGTAAGAGACCCTGGAGGGAGATGAGTCCTGCTGAGGGTGCCTATTGCTTCTTGCTGACACAGGGGATCCAGAGAAATTCAGATTCCTCCATCCAAAGCCCAGGGAGATCACCAATCTCCACCTGAGCAGAATCAGGGCCCTCTCCTTGTCCTTTTGTGGGGTCAGAAGACAGTTCTGCCTCACTTGGCAAAAAGTGCCAAAATTTCCTCCATTAGTTAAGAATATTCCAGGTTGCCACCCTTGGTTTAATGCTTCCCCTGCTGCACCCTGGACATCTATTTCCTTTCTCATTACATGACCAGAGGAATTGATCCAGGTCAACATTTTAACAACCCTTTTTGGTGGAATAATAAACTGGTTTGGGTTGGAAGGGACCTTCAACATCACCCACTTCCAAACCCCTGCCATGGGCAGGGACACCTTCCACTATCCCGGGCTGCTCCAAGCCCTGGGACATTTCCAGGGATGGGGCAGCCACAGCTCCTCTGGGAAACCTGTGCCAAGGCTTCAAGGGGAGGAAATTTTCCTGGCTGTCTGCTGCTGCCTTATCTCCTAATTGGAAGTGCGCCTGATCTGAGGGTTTCGAACTCAAATATTTTTATTATTTTTTTAGAGTTCTGGTATTGACAATCCTCAGCTCATTTTGGTCTCTCTATCACCCATGCCTGGACTGATCTCAAAGCTTCCCTGGAGCTAGAAACCTTGAAGAGTTGTTTGGAAAATTGCAACCAAAAGGGTTTTCCAAACCACTGCAAAAGTCCAGCTTCAGGTTAAACACTAGAAACTCTTTCTTGTCTGTCTACAACCAGTTTAGACACTTCTGCAATGGGAAGATTGAGAAAACAGGTGGAGAGTTTCAGCCTTCCTAGAGGGAAACACCCCTGTGGGGTGTGGGAGAAGCCTTGATTTGTATCAGAGCAAGAACAGCATATTCACTAAAGGCCAACTCTTGTAGTGAGAACACCTCACAAGGGATGGGATGAGAGGGAACAGCCTCGAGTTTTAGACTGGATATCAGGGAAATTTTTTCACCCAAAAGGGTCAGCAGGCTGTTCAAAGAAGTGATGAAGTCACCACCCCTCAAGGTATTTAAAAGATTTCCAGATGTGGCATTTGGGGACATGGTTTAGAGGTGGCTTTGGCAGTGCTGGGGGAATGGTTGGACTCGATGGCCCCAGAGCTCTTTACAACCCAAATGACTCCATGATTCTCCACCATCACTTGTGTTATGTAGCAGCTCCAACAGGCTGCTCCTCTGCACAGGTCCAGGAGATAATCCACCTCCTTGATTGACAACACCTGATTTTTGGGGAGCATCACTTGTCAGAGTGAGCACCAAACACATTGCAGAGAGCTGGGGGTCTCAAATTCAGGTTATGGTGTCATTTTAGTGTAGGAATCACCTGACCTGTGTGTCTTCCCTGAGTGTCTCACCCCAGTGGGCAGAGGAGGCTGAAACTTCCAGAGGAGGATCCATTTGACTTTCTTGTCAAATAAGGCTTAGTACTCAGGGGGTTCAATAATGGGACAACTGGCCTGTGCTCTGTCACAGAGCAGAAAGTGGTGCTGAGGAGGAAGATCTCAAATCCCTGGATAATTAATTTAATATTTAAAGAACAAGGACTGACAAAAAAAAAAAGCCTTTAGAGATATAACAAATTTATCCCTTTTTTTTTTTTTTTTTAATATACAAATGGAGGGCATTGGGACATACTTCACTGGTGGTCTTCTGTTCAGTCCAAGAGATTTTTTTCAATCCTGGTTTATGCTACTTTCCACATAATTCTGCAGCCAGATCCTCTCAGACAAATCTCTGTTCTTCAGCTCTATTTCCTTCCAGTGGAAGCTGTTTTTCACTGATGGCATCTGCCCAGCTTCGCTGAGGATGTTAAACCCAGAGGAGCCAAATCAAACCACCTTTCCCAGCAAAACCCAGGCAACAAGCAGCTTTTTGCAAACCTTGCAGATCAAGTCCAAGTGACTGATTTTGGAACAGCATTATGTCAAGCACTGTCCTATTTGTACAAGTCTTTTAAGGAGCTGTCAGCTTTCTTCTTTCTCTTTTACACTGCCTTTCCAACACTGTCACTTCAGCTGAGCCTGGCAGCACGGAAATGCCAGGTAGCAGCAGTGGCAATTGTGTCACTGCAAGTGCAAGGCTGGTGGTGCTCTCATCGCTGCACCAGGGATGGGGAGCTGGCTATGACACCCACAGAAAATGTCAGCTTGGGCAAAAATGTTTAAAGAAATTTAAAAAATTATGCTGTGAGTACAGTCTGAGAGAGCTGGGATTGCTCAGTCTGGAGAAGACTCTGGGCGGACCTCAGAAGCCCTTCCAGTCACTAAAGGGGTTCCAAGGGAGCTGGAGAGGGACTTTGGACAAGGCCATGGAGTCCCAGGACACAGGGAATGCCTTCCCACTGCCAGAGGGCAGGGATAGATGGGATACTGGGAATTAGAGGGTGGTGAGGCCCTGGCACAGGTTACCCAGAGAAGCTGTGGCTGCTCCATCCCCAAAAGTGCCCAAGGTCAGGTTGGACAAAACTTGGAGCAACCTGGGATAGTGGAAGGTGTCCTTGCCCATGGCAGGGGGTTTGGAAGGAGGGGATGTTCAAGGTCCCTTCCACCCCAGACCATTCTGTGATTCTGCAATGCCCTGAGTCTGTAACCCCTACCCAGCACTGAGGAACCACACCTGGAATAATGTGTCCCTTTCCAGACTTCCCAGTACAAGAGAGAGACAAGAACACTGGAGAGAGTCCATTAAAGGCCATTGAGGATGATGAAGGACCTGGAGCATCTCTCCCATGAGAAGAAGCTGAGATCTGAGTTTATTCAGCCTGGAGAAGAGCGGAATTGGGAGGATTTTATTAATATCTCTAAATACCTGAAGAGAGGGTGAGAAGAGGCTCTTTCGGGTGGTGCCACAGGTAGTGGGCATAAACTGAAACACGAGAATTTCCTTCTGGCAAAGAAGAAACACTCTTTTTGTGTTAAGTATGACTGAACACTGGCGTAAATTGCCCTAAGAATTTGTGAAGTCTCAGTTTTTGGAGATATTAAAAAGACATTATTCTGGATTACTGGCTGCAGGTGACCATGCTCCAGCAGGTGGGTTGGACCAGATGAACTTTATAGGTCACTTCCAACCTCAACCATTCTGTGATTCTGTGATTCTGTGATTCTGTGATTCTGTGATTCTGTGATTCTGTGATTCTGTGATTCTGTGATTCTGTGTGTCACTCGTTCCCTAAAGAGAATGAGTCCAGTGTCCTCTGTGCTACACATGGCAAGACAACACAACTCAGCATAACTCAGCCCCTTCCCAAAGTGAGAACTCAGAAATGCAGTGCATTTTTTGCTGACAAGGCTGGGTCCCCCCCTCCCTTCCCATCCCATCTCCTTTTTTTCTCTGCCTTTACCCTTTCTTTCCTCCCCCCACCCTGTGAATTCTGTGAATTTTCACAGGTGTAGATCAGGGGCAGGGCCACAGTTCAGCCTCATTCCCCAGGGCCATCTTGGCTAGCTCAGCGTTGGGAGTGTTACCCCTGGGTTTTTCTGACACTGCAAATCCTGTAACAAGTCGAAATACAGGTCAGCTAAAAACACCATGAAACCTGGCAAGCACTTTATTAACTGTTACTCTCTGGCTTCAGGATGACTTGGGGGATTCAGTAAGTGGGTTAAGGAGTTTTCCCATCAAGGTCAGCGACAGGAATCTGGTGCAAAGTGATAATAACCACAAGGAGTTTTCAGGCCAACAGGAAGTCAATAAGTTTGGGTTTCAGCTCCTGCTGTGGGAATAGGAACATTTTTTTAAAAGCCTCTAAAAATAAGAATGGAATGGTTTGTTTTGGTTTCTTTTTCTTAATTTTTTTGTCCCAGACAGGAAAATGTACGAATGATTGCAAACAGGACTATTTTCTGCAAAACAGTTTATGGAAAATAAAGGAGAGGACAACTCCATCATGAGAGCATGGCTTTGGTACCAAGCCTAGAGCCATGGGGCAGTCCCTGGATGGTCCTTCATCTTTGCAAAGTCCCTGTGATTATAAAGGTCTATGGAGTCCAAAGCATGGGTCCTGCCATAAACTGAGTTTTAATATTGGAAAAATCTTGATGGATCATTTTCCTGTTGGGAAATTTTTGGGAAAAATAGTATTCCCAGACTGGATGTTAGGGCTTTAGCCCTGTCAGAGTTAGGAGATATTTTTCCAAGCAGAGGTGTAAGGATTTATTTTTCAAGGTCCAGATGGTCTAAAACTGATACCATCTAAATCCTAAACCAGGTGGACACTTCTATTAGGGGGCTGATCACCTTATTTACACATTTATCACGGGATGGGCTTAATCACACTCTGACATGCAGATAAGGAAGAGTTGTTTAAAAGTATTTCCACTATTTGACTTGTCTGGGATCCACCGTTCCAAATTTAAACTTTCCATATTTGTATTTCCATCAGAAGCCCACTGTAATAATGAAGAATAAGTCAACACATTCAGTGAGGGTAGGGATGTGATTCATTAAAACTCAGAGAAGCATCTTCTTCAGGATAATCCAAATTTCTCCTGAACTTCTCCAGTACCACTGACTTGCTCTCCTGTGAGAAGAGAGCCTGGGTTGGATCGTTCAGTAGGCACTTCCCTCCCATAAATGTGCAAATATTAGGATAAATCCCATCCCTGAAGATAAATCAGGTGAATACAACCCTGAATGAGAACAAGTCAGTCTTCACTGCCTGGCCACGATGTTTCCAGTGTGGAAACCGGATGTACTGAAATGCTTGTTCTGTTTTAGCTGCAAGGCATTCCTCTTACAAAAGCAATAATTCCCTTGACAACAAGAACTGCATCCCAGAGCTGTGGAAAAGATTTTGGAAAAGCTCTAGAATGGTCTCTCTGCCACAGATCTCTTGGACTTTTGAAAGCCAAGTTACAAGCACAGAAATGAAATTGAAGCATGCCCCAAACCTTTCTTGATTCCACCCTGGCTTCTGAAGAGACTCCAGAGGTCTGCCTCGACCTACAAGTTCCTTAAAACATCAGTTGTCATTCCAAAGTGTCCACCATCACAACAGGGAGGGGAACATGAGTTGAAGACCCATCTGACTGGAAGAAGGGAGAGGGTTGGTGTCAGAGATTCCCTTCTGTACACAGCACTTGGATGGCCTGGATTATTTTGCATCCATGGGCCTGTCAGTCCTGCCACCGAGCTCACCAGCCTGACATGGGCTGGACACCAGCAAGGCATGGGCTTCTCATCTGAGCCTCTTGTTCTCTTGTTGCTGTGATTTACTCCAGGGTTACATATGGCTTGGCTGTATGCTGGGGTTTATTTCAGTCAGCACACCCAGATTTATCAATATTAATTGTCCTTTCACGGCTTGGGCTACTCCTCCTTTAGCAGAAAAACACAAACACCTCCAGTAATGAATTCTTACTTCATGCCTACAAATCAAGACTGTGAACTCAAGCCCGGATTATTGTTTGTTTACAGATGATCAGTTGGGAAGATGGAGAGGGACCCAAGCACTGCTGTCAGCAATGTGTTGATGAGCCCCAGTGCCTTTCAGTGATGCTTCCAACCCTCCTTGTAATCTGTCAGGGTGCCTACAAGGAAAAGCATCTGGCTCCAACTCAGCCTAGCAAGACTGAGCACATCCTGACCTTAAAAACAGAACTCGAGAAACTCCCTTTGTCACTGATTCTTTTAGGAATTTGCCTTGTCACTGTGTCCCAAGGACTTGTTTGTAGCTGCAATTTACTGCAAACATTAGTTAATAGCTGCATCCCTGGATTTAACACTGCCTACAAAGGCACTTCATCAAGCTGGTCATTGACAGACTTCCTTCAGTGACAAGAGCACCTAGAAGGAAAAAAGAAAAGAAAAGGAACCAATAAAAACAATGTTGCTATGGAGAAAATGAATGGAATCCTCATTGTGCGTAATATGGCTTAAAAAGCATAAAAGTCTTTAAATGAGGGGGAAAACTGTGGGGAAGTTTGAAAGAGGTTCAGTATTTGAATTAACATCAGACATGTATTCTTTTCATCAGAGGAGATTAAATCCAGTTTGTTTTTATTTTTTTCTTTTAGCCTCCTCTCTCTCTCTTTTCTCTCTCCTTTTTCTCTCTCCCTTTTTAATTTTTTTCCCAATAAAATAGCACTCCAAGAATAGCAAGAGTGGGAAAAGTAAACTGGCAGGTATTAATTAGCTGGACAGGTAGCAAAAATAAAACCTCCACAGCTGCATACTCTGGAAATTCCGGGGCGGAGTAGGAGGGGGCAATTCACATTTAAATATTTAACTCATTCGAGTTTTTTTTTTTCTCAGCTTCCTTATTGAGTTAAGAAAGACGGAGATTCCTTGCATCTTCTCTGATGAATTTCTGATCTTTGTTCACTTCTGGTTTCTGCACCAAAATCAGCAACATTTCCTGTAGGAACAGCCAGTGCTTTCACTACAATGTCCCAGTGCCTTACTTCCCCCTGCACGATGCTATTCCTGGACCTGAGTGCCTTTGAAAACCAGAGCTGCAGGATATAAGTAGGAACACAGAAAATCAGGTTATTGTTTAGCCCGTATTTCCTTTCACTACTCTTGAAGGAAACAAACTGGTTTTGCTCGTGCGAAAACCTGCCAAGATATTTTTAAAACTCACAAAATCCTGACCCTTATTCCCCGTGTCTTTCATGTTACGAACTCAAAGAATTTCAAAGCCACTCTTTTACTCGATATGGGAAGTAGAGGCTGTTGAAGAGGCCAAGCATCAATTCCTTGCCATTTCCCACAGATCCACAGCACGTGGGACACAACCTGCACTTCTATGTTCCACAAATGGAATATGAGATATTAAGAAAAAATTCTTCCCTGTGAGGTTGGTGAGGCCCTGGCACAGGTTGCCCAGAGAAGCTGTGGCTGTCCCATCCCTGGAAGTGTCCAAGGCCAGGTTGGATGGGGCTTGGAGCAACCTGGAAGAGGGAAAAGTGTCCCTGCCCATGGTAGGAGTTTGGTACTAGGTGAGCTCTAAGGTCCTTTCCAATCCAAAATATTCTGTGATTTTGTTAGAGAAGGCTCTTCCCAGGACAGCTTTAAAAGCTACACATTTTATACTTGTCCATATTTCTGGTAGGGAAGGCAAGACAAAGAATTCTTTCTTTGTCCTTATGCAGTCCTATTGCTGTACTTGACCATTCCAGGGAGCAGAAGTCAAGTTTCTATGACATTATTACTGGAGTGGTAATCAGTTATCAGTTATCAGTTCTTGTTTTTTTCTCCTCTGGTTGCCAAACAGGAATTTGGGTGTCAGGCTCGTCCAGAGAAGAACCAAAAGCAGGAGCTGATTAATGGACTGTATGGACATGACCCTGACTGAGGGCTTTGCAGTTTCTGATCCAGCACCATGTCAACCACTGTCACCCTGAGCTTGAAATTATCCAGGGTTGTGGTTGATCAAAGACTAGGATTGAACAAGAAACGAAAAAAAAATATATGTAGGACAACACCACAGAGGGCTGATCGCCTTGAAATGATAACCAGATTATTTTTTTAATTTCTCAGGAGACACGGTTGTGGAGGTCACCTTTTTTCCTTCTCAACATGCAAAACAATTTTCTGGACTCTCTGAGGAATTGCCACCAAGGTTAATTTAGTGCCATAAGTCTATATTTCCCAAGTATCTCCTCCTGGAAACAATAAAATATGGAAGAAGCAAAGAATCAGATGAAATTAAAACATCCTAAGACTCACTGCACCTGTCTGTCTCATCCTTATTACCTGAAAAATAACCAGAGAGTATTACAGAAGAGAGGAGGATAATTTGACATTATTAATATCACCAGTCAATCTTCACCTGTGCTGAGATGCACAAATGCTTGTGTTCCCAAAGGCAGTAATGTTTTGCTGTGTTAGGAACACGAAGGCAAGAGTGACTGAACACATTAGAAAATCCCTGATCCAGGAATTTCCCACTCTGCTGCTCACTCATGAATGCATTCCAGAGGAGAGGAGAGAGCATGGGGTGTTGATCAGGCAGCTTTAAAGGGAGGGTCTATTTTTCCAGATTTCAGCAAAATCAGAGAAAATCAGAGAAAATCATCAGCATGATCCAAAGCTGATGGAGAAAGAGCCAAAGACCTGGTTGCAGCAATGGGGGAGAGGATGAATTATTCTGATACTTTTCCTGATAACATTTCAGACTGACAACGTCTTTTACTTCCTTCTTTGCCTCTCATTACACTTTGCTTTCATCTCTTCCCCACACGAAGGTCTAATCCCTTGGCCATGTTGCCAAGTCCTCTCCTTTAGATGAAAGATGGGACAAGAAACAACAGATGGATATAAACCAACGACGCAGCACAGGGAAGTCATGAGACAATCTGGTGCCACCATGCTCAAGATATTCCTCGTTGCAGTTTTCTGCAGGCACTCATTTCTCTAGACAGCTGCTTGGGGAAGGTTCTCAGAGGTAGGTGTGCTGTAACTCCCACAGCTTGGGAATCTCTGGGCTGGAGAAAAGAGGATATTTTTTCCTCCTTATGTTCCAGAACTCAGTAAAGTCCTACATCCTACACAGAGTACATCTCTGCTGAGATGTTTTTCTAATCCCTCCTGCAGTCTCTCTCCATTCCTGTCCAGCTCCAGCACTGACAAGGCTCCTTGGAAGTCAATATTTCCACCAGACGTGGCTGAGAGCTGCAGGAACTTCCCAGGAGGCCTAAAAGAGAAAAGAAACTCAAAGTGCAATAAAAATAATCACTAGATATGAAAAACTTTTCTCAGTAGGGCAATAGACAATCTAGGAGAAGGCTTCTGACTAATCTGAGAGAGGGAGGTTCCACCAGGAACCACGGATCCTTCCCTCCTTATGTCATGGTGAGAAGTGTAAAATGTGCAGAAACATCAGTGCTAGAGAAAGGACAGCTGGACATGTCCCAAGAGCCCCATGACGATCGTCTCCACCTTAAAAATTGTTTGATTTTGCTGCTTGGGCTGAAAAGAGCTTGGAAACCTTCCATGGGGCCACCAACACCAAGGGAGCAGTGAGGGACAGGAGCCAGGAGACGAAATCTTGGAAAAGATGCACTTTCTCCACCTCCAGGAAATTCAGTTGCTTTGCTTGAGCTTGTCATCAACTGCCACCAACCTTCGCTTTTGATCTGTGGGCACATTCTGAGCTCATGGGACATGGTGGGGATGTGACCTGCTTCTTATTCAGAATAAACAATGGAGCCATTTGCTATTACCCTTTTCTGTGGGCATTCTGATAGTTGGTGGTTTGGGGACTTTTTTGTTTTGTTTCTTTCAGGGGTTTTTGTTTGTTTTGGTTTGGTTTTTTGTTGTTGTTGGTGGTGGTGGTTTTTTTTTTGTGTGTGGTTTCATTTTTTTTAATGTTTTGTTTAAAAGTTATGTGTTGCCAAGAGGTTTAATCACAGAATCACAGAATTATTTGGCTTGGAAGCGACCTTCAAGACCAATTTGTCCCAACTCCCCTGCCATGGTCAGGGACACCTTCCACTATCCCAGGTTGCTCCAAACTCCATCCAACCTTGGACACTTCCAGGGATGGGACAACTACAGCTTCTCTGGGAAACCTGTGCCAGGGCCTCACAAAAACAAGTTTTTTCCTACTACCTAATCTAAACCTTCCCTCCTTCATCTTAAAGCCACGAGAAGCTACTTTTGTTGTCACCAATCACCTCCTTGTTTCTTAGCATAGGAATTCTTAGGAGGATTTGCTCCATGATCTTGCCACAAAAAAAAGAGGTGAGACAGACAAGACTGAAATTCCCTGGATCTGCCTTTTTTATCCCTTTTAAAACATGTGGGCTGTGTGGGTTCCTTTTCCAGTCAGTGGGAAGGATGCCAGACAAGGGAACTGAAGGTGGGTGAACTATTTCAGACGGTTGATGTTGAAGACACAGAGAGATCAACCCATCAGGAGCTATTTGTTCACAGAAATTCATGGGAGATTCATCTGTCTGCACTCACCTCTGAGCTAATCCTGTGCCCAGGTTGGGATAGAGGAGCTGTAATTCAAGAATCAATTAATGCTTCATCAAAGCATATTTTTAAAAGTGAGCAATGCTTATTCCATTTGGAGAACGGAGTCCCTTTATTTTCCCTGATTGCCCCAAACACTCACTGAAATTTTAATATTAATTTTTCACATTTACAGGTTGATGACCCATTTAATTCCTGTATAAAATACAAGGTTTTCCTGCTTGGCCCCACTCCCTCTTAGAGATGCTGCTAGGAAGGGCAAGCACAAATGAGCTTTCTGTGCTGGATCTTTTCTTGCTTTCATAACCTCACACCTTTCTGACAGGTGCAAAACCCCAGAGGGTGTCGAGATGAAATTGAAACACTTCCTAAAGCCTTGCAGAGGTGCTTATGTGAGAGAAACCACTGCTAAATTTTCCACAGGCTGAACTCAATTTTTGCCATCAGTAACCACTCTTTTTCAGTCAAAATAGCAACACGAGTTTAATTTATTTAGTTCAAAGGGTGTAAGGGCATTCACTTCAGACTGAGTGAATGCTAAAACTGCAATGCAAAAGTAATCTAAAAACTTAAAGAGACACTAAGGGGAGTTAAGTCCTTCCACGTAGATCAGAAATCATGAAAAGTTATACTGGAAGAGGCTAAAGGGTATTTTATCCCTATCTAAAAATATGTATCCCATTCACATTTTAGGTGTCAAAGTCTTCAGGACTTGATCTCACTGAACAGAGGCAGACATGAATACAGAATATAATATTACAGACTAGAAACGTCTTTTGTTTTTTTGTTTTTGTTTTTTTTTTTACTAGGAAAGCTGGACCTTGGTATTTGCACAGAATTAGCTCTTTTCATCCTCAGATGAATAACACTTTTTATCTGGACATGAATCTGAAGGAGAGACTCCCATGGAGACACGCACCAGGCTCAAACCTGTTCCCACATGCTAAAAAACAGAGGAAAATTCCACTTTTTGCTATCCTGGCCATGGGTGTGTCCAAATTATCCATTCAGAGAGTCAGCATTTTATCTGAGAATTATTTAAAATAGAAGAGCTGCGGTGAGGGTTTCATCATCAGCAGGGAAACAGACAATTTCCCAGACCAGACCAGATCAATTCAATATCTGGCAGCCTAGAGGGTTGTTCTTCCTTAAAAAATCAACCCACTTTTCCTTCAGAGCAGCAGATGATCCAATCATTAGCACTTGAGTCCATGACAACTCTTCCCAGCTGATCCTTAGGGTTGTATAAAACAGCACTAACAACTCTGAGATTTTTTTTTTCTTTTTGAGGGAAAGGACACATCATGGCTTACAAGAAATTTGTGCTAGATGCCAATTAAGCCAAGAAATTTTGGAATTTTTGTCATTTTTGGAATTTTCAAGTCTTTTTTTCTGCAGCATACTACAGAAGTCTAAAAAAAGCCACCAAAAACAAAATTAAAAAACAAACAAATATACAAAAAAAAACTGAAAAGGAAACAGGGAAATGAGGATTCTGGTCTTCTGCTTTAGTAACCCAGAGGTTCCAACACACTCAAGAAAAAATATCTCCTAGGGATTCAGGACTGTTCTGTTGCTCCACTGCCTGCAGGATTTCCTGGGACCATCAGGGAATTGTTTTAGGTGAGTGTCTCCCATCACATGGGACATGTCTTAGCCACAAGGACCAGATTTTGCTATTGATTTATGGGATGGTTACTCAGGTTCCACAGTGATGGGACTGTAAAAATGGCAAACACAGCTCATCCCATTCCCCACTGCTCATGGACACAACACCAGGAGAACTCAAACCTTGGCCAAGGGGACACAAATGTCCCTCTTCTTTGTCTAACAGGCAGCCTGCTCACATTGGCCTCATCAAAATATTCAGAAGAAGGCTTTAAAGATTTTGGGAGAGCACAATTTGCCCTCAGGGAGCCTGCAGGAAGTTGCACTGTCTGTAAGATCTGAGGGAAGCTGAGCATTTTATTTTGTCACCTGTAGCACACGTCATAAGCAAGCTACAATCTGAACCTTTCCTGGGTAAGTGGCTCCCCAAGAAAAGCTACAAGAGCATTTCATTCTGAAATGCTGGAATTCTGAACACAGATCAGAGGCTGGAGAGCTTCAGAATAGTCCTGCAGATGATAATCAGAACCAATACAAGTATTTTAAAGTACAATTGCAAAGAATAAGTGTCAGAGGAAAGAAGTGGAAGAGTAGAATTAAAGACTAATTTATTTTTTCCCTCTCACTTTGAACCTTTGGATGGCTATGAGTCAGAATGAAGTGTTATTCTCTAAAAACACCTTTGAGGGACTGGCTATAGGTAGGCAGGAAAGGAATGACAGAGCTGGGAGAAAATCAGACATCGCCTCAGTGAAGTTGGAGAAGAAGAACCAGATTCCAGGTTCCAAGAGAAATGTGGATGTGGGATGGCAGCAGGACTTTAGCTGATGAAAACGCTTCATAATTTATGTATTTCTTCTGTTCCACAGTACATCAACCTTCAATCCAGCTGCTCCTTCATTAGACCAAATGCTGGTGCAAGTCTCTGTGGACACGCTACATCTGGCATATGAATATGTAATTATATTTCTCTGTGAGTGTCCAGGTAACAGTGACATTTGGTATCTGAGAAGATGATGTGTTATCTAGGTCAAGTTAAAAACAATCAAACAAACAGGAGGAAAAAAAATTAAAATAAGAACATATCCTGGTCATCAGCTCTTTGGAGGATGTATTTTTGTTGACCTGCCTTACTCAGGTCACTGTTTGGAAGGAAGAATGAAAGAGCAATAGATGCATGAAAAGTGGTCTCAGAAGTGTTTCATGCAGAGAAGGTTCTTAGGGGATCATGAAAACATGGATTTGCCTCACATCCTTTCAAAATCCACCATGTTTATCACTTTGAAATGAACCTGTTTCAAAGCAGATTTGGAATTATTACTTCTGCCACTGTGCAGAAAAATAATAACAAAAAATGAAAGTGGATCTTTGAAATGTTTATACATTGTAAATTGTGTAAAAAAATTGATCAAATATTTTCGGAGGACAAAATATTTTTGCAAAAGCCTAAAAGATAAAATATTTCCGAATATACATCAATTCAGAAGGGAGCAGAAACTTCAGCCTTACATGTTTTCTCTAAAAGAGACTAAAGCAGGAATATGGAATTCGGGCAGTCTGAGATTTGAGAAGAATTGAACTCCAGATCTGGCATTTGCAATTCTGACCCAGGCCTACATTTCTCAGAAAAGTGTGATCTGAATTTCCTTCTCCAACCATGCCCCGAGCAGGCTGAGCTCCATTCCAAAGAGCTCTGCTCTGCACTGCGGAAGCAAAAAGATTTCAGGCAAAAAAAAAAAAAAAATAGTCTGAACCAAAGCCTGAGATTCATCTTACCTTTGCTGGAGGTCCTGAAGCTCATTCTCATTTCCCTCCCATACACACATGAATTTTTAATCTGGAGAGGAACGGTGCCTGCACGGCTGAGAGCTGGAACTGAATGATGAGTTGAACTCGTCTAATCAAACTTGCCTTCCTGCACAGCATCAAACTGCCTGCTCTGGCTGCCACATCCCTGCCATCTGCCCCTCTGGAAAGTCTATTATCTTCACTGCCATCCCTTTAATGAGTGGAAGGACTCATGGTTTGGGCGTCTGGAGGCAGGACCTGTGTTTCTCCTCAGCACCAGGAGCTCTGGGCCTGCACTCCCAAGTTCCGCTGCACGAAAATACGGAGAGGATGGATGGAAGTGGCTTTTGTACCGAGGTCGATGCGATTTTCTGGGCAGGCTTATGGGGGCTGACTCAAATCTGATTTCACTGTTATGATATCAAATTTAGCTAATCAGGGCTCTATTTTTTACACAGCACCTTCTGGCCACAGGCAGACATGGAATTTCAGAGCTACTCCATGGAAATAGGTATGGGAGTTATCTGGCCATGCATCTGCCACCAAGGGAAATTAATAAAAGGGGAAAAGGCTCCCAAAATGCAGCTGGAAATAGCTCAGCAGAAAGCTGAGAAAAGGGACAGCCACAGTCCTCAGTACAGGGACAAAAGGCTGGGGTTTGAGGTTGGATGGGGCTTGGAGCAACCTGGTCCAGTGGGAGGTGTCCCCGTCCGTGGCAGGGAAGTTAAACTGGATGATCTTGAAGGTCCTGTCCAACAAAAACCATTCTGTGATTTTCTGGTTGGAAACAATGCTGGCTTCTGATCACATCAAAGCTCCTAGGAACATTTCCCCACGCAGTGCCTGGAGGAAATGGATCCCTGTACAGCAGGAAATGAAGCCTTGATTTCACCACATGCTCACTCTTTATGATAAAACTCTGGATCCACCCCTCAGTTGTTTTGCCAAGTATTCTCCCAGTCCTTTCATTCTTTTCCCTGGACAAAAATACATCAATTTATGCCCTTGGTCATCACCAGCCTGACTTACCCCACTGTTAATGCAGCTTGTAGCTCTGACCTTTCCAGTGGCTTAAATATTTGTAACATTTTCTTGCCTTAGAAGTCCCACAATCCCCTTTTCTGTCCCATACCCACTTGCCTTTATCTTTGCCTGGGTTTTTGTTCTCCTAACCGTCACCCTAAAGGGGTCAGCAACCCCAGCCCTGGGCAAACCTTTTATAAAGGGCTTGAGAAAATCACAGTTGTTCCACCTTTTAAGTTTTATTGATCTCTGTAAAAAGCTCAGCTGCTCTGTTAAGGGCATTATGTGGATGAACACACACAAATGAAGATTCCAGCCAGAGGAGGGGGAAATAAAAAGGAATAATGTTTGAAATTTTTAACTATTCAATGGGGTAAACCACACAAAATCAGAGTTGCACATTGGCTTCCATCTCTCATTCTGCTGTTAGCAGATTTTGAGGTGTCTCCCCGCTCCTCTCAGGAGTGGGTTGGTGGCTCAGGAGAGAGATTTGATGGTGTTCAAGTGCCCAGAGACGTGTGGAGGTGCCTGGAGAAAACTTCAGAGCTGTTTTCACCTAGGCTGCACACAAATATTAAGGATCCAATCTTTAAAGATCCATCTGGAGATGTCCATGTGACATTGTCCTTTCTTCTGTGTTCCATAGAGAGGCATGGACATGAGAAATGAGTCAGATTTAAGCTGGGCTGAGTCACCCCTGAAAGATGCTGAGCTTTTCTACCATAAAAAATCCCTCAAATCCTCATCACTGAAAGGATAATAAGCTCTCCACCCTTGCCTCTGTGTGTGTTCATCTTGTCTCCTCAGAAGGCAGTTTGCTTGGGAAGGAATTATCTCTGACTAAGTATTTTCAAGTGGCACAAAGCATAATGCAATTAATCCCACCTTGTTCAATAATTTAAATTAGGGAAACAGCAACAAACATCCTGGAAGTTTAACAGTTTCTGTGTCTTGGAAGGGTTGGCCTGAAAATCTGCCTGTGACCCCTGGGGAAGCTTTGGTGCAGGGTGCATTCACCCAGTCCTGCATCCAACAAAAATATCCAATTCCATAGCACATCCATGGCCACATTTTAGTAACACACAGAAACTTGCAGCGAAACTACAAAGAAAGCAATTCAGGTGGGCGCATCTGAGATGAAAGAGTAGAGGGAAAATACACACAGTGGGCCTGAAAAGAGACAATTAATTGAGGGAACAAACTGTAAAGAAATCAGTGCAGGTCCACCCCTGAGCTGTGCCACTCAGATTCTGATTCTGCCATTGTCATGGTGTCACTGGTAACCACCAGGTGCCCCAGGGATGTATACAGCATAATTCCACCAGTCTGTTGTCATCAACAAGTGAGGTTAAGTGAGCTGTAAATTGGAATTATTTTATAGAGGATTAAAAAATCCCCATCTGTACTTCAGGTGTCCACTAAGAGAATGTTCCTCTTGCTCTGGGTAATTTAGCAGTTTCAGAAGTTAGTAAAGCAAGCAGACTATCAATTGTGTCTTAATCTTTTTTCTCGGGAATAAAAAGCGAATCAATACACAATTAACTAAAAATATGCTGTAATAAAAAATACTCTTTTCAGTGCTAGGAAATATTGAAGAGCAATTTTCCTCCTGGAATGGAGTCAAAGACCTCTTAACTTCCAGCAAAATCTACACCATTTTATTGTCCCCTTCTTCCTTCTGGGCTACTCCTGTGGTCACTGTCCTGTGTAGTCCTTGCTGTCCTTTATGGCAGGTTCACTTCTCTCCTCTCTTTGTGTTCTCTTCTTGCTATCAGCATCATAAAATCAGAGAGTGGTTTGGGTTGGAATGGACCTTAAAAACCATCCAGTTCCTCCCCCAGCCATGGACAGGGACACCTTCCACTGGACCAAGTGTTTGAGCCCCATCCAACCTAGCCTTGGATGTTTAATCAACATTTTCAGGCTCACCTTCCCAGGAAATCCATCTCTAGCTGGTAAAACTGGGATTGTTTCATCCCATTCCTCTCCCCAACAGCTGCTGAATTCTTGGGCTAATTTCAGGCAACTCTTGACAAACACAGGAAGCTGGAGGAGAGTCTCATGCAAAGAAGTGGCTGTTGCATGTCAGCTTTTGTTAGATAAGGAGGAGCCCACGCCTTAGAGGTGCAATCAGAAAGGTATTTTGAAGGCTCCTAACTGAAAGGAAAGCTTTGATCATACCCCAGGCTCAATCAAAAGAGACAAATCCAGGGGATTTCGCTGATCAAACAGGTTTGGGTTTCCAGTATCATCCTCTACCACTTGGAAAGGTGAAGCTGCTGCCAGATTAAGGAAATCAAAGACTGATTCTTGTTGCCACCAAGAGGGACAGTCCCACTTGCTCTGGTGTCCCTGGTGGTGTGTTCACACAGCCTCCCATGTGCCAGCTCCACTCACTGATCCAGCAGAAAACCACAACCTTTCCAAAAGAAGAGGCAGAGGGAAAGGTGATCCCATCTGTGCTCACATCCATGGAGAGAATACTGTGCCTTTGGCTCAGCAGGCAGCAATTTAAGCCAAGTGTAATGTCATAAACTGGCAGTTTCCTGAAAGCCCTGGACAAAGATTGGTCCCCTTTTTCCTAAAACCATGGATTTTTACACAAAGCCACGCGCACACACGCTGGGAAAATTGTGGGAATTAATGCTTGAAGGTGGAGCTGGTGCAGAGGGAGCATTAATTTGACCTTGGGACCAGTAGTGTTCTGTTCCATGCCTTCTCTGACTGCCTCCCATCTACTCAACTCCCTCTCTGAGTTTTCCTGTGCTGATTCCTGGGGGATCCAGCACCCAAGGGAGGTCTCTGCCAGCTTTCCCACCCCATGGGCACCACAAAAACCTCAAGGCCATGATGAACATCATTGATGATTCAGTTGTCATGAGGTGCCCTGCACTGTAAGGAAGGTCCTCATGATGTATTAAGGGATTGCTTGGAAAAATGATTGATGACTGAGGGGAAACATGAGTGGCCAAGAGATTCTGAATAAGGTAATAATAATTTAAACTCCCTTCCAAAACAAGGAGCCCACCACAAACACCAGGAGACACCTTTTCATGTTGTTGTAAATGATGCTGCTGCTGCTCACATGAATTTAAGAAGTGTTTGGATAAACTCACAGGGGAAAAATCCACATGGTTCTGCCTGGTGCCATCACAACAGCTCTTGTTCAGAAGGTCCCTGAATATTTTCAGTGCATTTATTCAGTTCTTGCCCTCCCCTTGACATCTGCTTTGACCTCTCAGGGCTGCACCGTCCTTGGCTCTGACCCATCCCTGCAGTTGTGCCAGCCCAGGGAAAGGCTCCTGCACTGATGTCTGAGGGATCACACAGTGGGAACTGGCAGATTTTCTGCCCCCACCTCACTTTGTGCTGTTCCCTTCCCCTTGGCAGAGTCCCCTCTCTCCTCTCTGCTCAGGACTCTCTTTCCTGAGCCAGAAGTGAAAATTCAGCTTCCCTGCACCTCCTGCCTTGTCCTCCCCTTCCCTCCCTTCCTTCTCTCCCCACTTTCCCTGCTGCTGTCCTGTTTTCCACAGCGGGCAGCCCACACCAGCAGAGAAACGCCAAACAAAGGGGCTGAGTGATGCCTGATGCCCACCAGCTCCCTCTAATTCTGCCAGAACTTTGGTATTAGAGCTGCTGGGATTTTGAAAATTCCCTTTTAAATCCCGCCCGGAATTTGTTGAGCAATTGTCATCAACAGGGAAGGATCTCGGTCTGTTTTTAAGACTGCTGTGGATCAGGATGGAAAATGTTGAAATTCAGAGTGGGGCTGTCTCCCCCCCCCCCTCCCTTTTTGTCCCCTTTTCCTGCTCTTTTCCTGCAGCTGGTGGAGTTTTCTCAGCCCAGGAAAGATCTGTGCGAGGATGCAGCTGAACCTGCCCCACACACCTTGTGCCCACCGGCAGCAGCAGCAGCTCCCCCACACCCCACAAAATGACAAAAGAACCTTGATTACTGACTCACCACGCCAGCTGAAGGAGAGGGGAGGGAGGGAAATAATGCATTTCTAATAGTGGGCTCCGAGCCTGCCGGGAGATTGGCTGGCATTTCGGCAGCTGAGGGGGCTGCCCCGTGCCTGAGCTGTCGCACTGACTCACCTGCCTCAGCAGCAGCTCTCAAAGCACCTCGGCAGGAGTGGGAGAGGGGGAAGCAGGGCTGCAGGAAAGATGCACACCCCACAGACGTGCTCCATCCCCTCCCAGTTCTGCCCCACAGATGCACTTGTGCCTTTCGAGAATTCACTGCTCTTCATTTGGAAGTAGGACAAAAAATTCCTGTTATTTCTCGTCCTTCCTCAACTCTCCATCTGCGTTTGTCATGGGATAATACAGCATGAGAAAGTTCAAAAGTGAGAAAGACAATTGTTCTATGTCAGCTGCTGCCTCAATTCACCAAAATACCACGGGTTTTTTCTTATTGTTTTTCTGTGCAGAACAGAAAAACAGACCTGTTTTTCTGGGTGCTGGACCCAGCCTTGAGACTGGAGCATTTTTCCCTCACCAGGGGCTGACCGTGACCATCTCTGCTGAGTCAGTGCAGTCCCTTGCCCTGAACACAGTCAGGAGACAAAGTCTGAATTTCTACAGGTGCTACAAACTTCCTTTCCAATAATCATTGATTCCAGCACATAGCAGTGCTCATTTTAATACCAACTACTTTTTCTTTTTAGGAATTTCCCCAGTGTTTTAGGACCATGGGATGAATTCCTCATCTTACCTTGGGTGCTGCTCCCTCTTTCTGCCTCTTTCCTTTTTCCCCTAAATAATTTTCATGCCATATCTGACCACTCCAACCCATTTCCATGTATTATTCCCTCCATCCTTGCTACTTCCTCCTGCTTTTGCAACTCCCCTATATGAAAAAAGACACCTGAATATCTGCCCTTTGCACTGACAAATTGTCTGAAAAGAAATGTGGAAAGGGAGAGTTCTCGTATATTTTTTCACCACATTATTTCACGAGCAGATAACCTCTGCATTAAAACTTTATCCACTGCTCGGGGCCCAATCCTCACACCTCACCACTAATGACATCCTCAAAGGGTTCAGCCTCTGCTCTGAAGGTGTGGGAATGTAGCCCTGAGTGGAAAAGGAGAGCTTTGATATGGGGTTATCAAGAAATCAGTGAGGAACGAGGAGGAAAAATACCTCTAAATCTGGGACCAGGGAAAGGAACATCAGTGGTGCAGAGGAGTGGTGGGTAAGAGGTAATTAGCAGGAAAATGGGGTTTTGGATTGCATCCCCTGACTGGATAAAGCACCCCTTGCCCCTGCCATGAGCCCCAGCCTCACAGTGAAGTTTTTTGTGTGTGTTTGCAGCTCCCAAATGCTTCCAGATCAATAGGAATTCTGAGTGATAATTGATAACTGTACATTATAATAAACTTCCTCTCATTTCCAAGCCAGAAAGCACCAGAATCCCCAGAATGTTATTATTCAGGACATTAAACCTCAAAGGAGAATTCTAACAGTAGACAAGCTGAAAACCACAGGATTTCCATCCAACACAAACAAAAACTCAATGAGAGAGAAAGGAAAAAAAAACCCCACTAATTCCAAGGAATTTTGTTCCTCCTTCCTATAGTGTAAGCACATGGGTGAAGCATTTTCATTTCTCCCTAAACAGAGCTCTCCAGTGTTTGATTTCTACCCTGAGGCCTTGTTTGCTGCCTTGCTTCTGAATCAGACTTGACTGGCACGAGTGTGATTGGGGAAAGCTTGCAGTTGGTTCATTCTTGGCAAAAGGAAAAAAAACAAAAAGGAAAAAAAAAATAGAAGGGGAAGAAAACCACAGAGGAAATGAGGAAGGGAGCACCATAAAGGAGTTTAAAAGTTCGGGGAAGTGTTGGTAGCTCCATGTTCATTTCCAAGTGTTGCTCCTTTCATTTCCAATCAATACCGAGCTGGGAATAACTCGCCAGGATTGATGTGTGGACTGTACTGAGTTATTTCATTTCATCCTGTGCTGGAAAATCATTTCAGTGGTGTTTCCTGGTGACTGGTACTGCTCCTTCCACCTCCGTCACACTGGGTTTGGCTGGGAAGCTCTGCACAGAGGAGAGACTGGAATTGAAAATGTTGGAGGAAAAGCAAAGTTGAGAGGAACCCTTCAAAAAGAGGGAATGGGAGAAGATGAGGCAGCCACATGGCAAAAGGAGAAGAAAAGAGATGGATTTGTGCTGGGAAGTGGGGTTGGTGGCCAGAACTCAGCTGGTTTTCACTTGGGTCTTGTTTTTCTGGCTGTTTTCATCAAATGTTGGCATCTCTGGTTTGCTGGAGGATGGCTTGAACACTTTCCTCTCCAGGCTCTGCTTTCATCTTCCCAAACTGCAGGAGATGGGAGCTGCCCATGTTCTCCTGTGCTAACTCCAGCGTTTTTACCAGAGGCCAATATCCACATGTCAATATTTTAAATCCCTTCTCTGCTAAGGAAAGTTATTTTTAGTGGAGGGAAGACCCTGACTGGCAGCAGAACAGTTCCCTTTGCTCAGCTCTTCGTGCCAACAGCCAAATTTGATAATCAGAGCTGCACTTTTCCTCGGGGAGTCACAGCTCAGGCATTTTCCTGGGGTGGTACCAAGCTGGTCAGAAAGGAGCAGTGACACAGATGGAAACTGGTTTTTGTGGGGTCATGGATTTGTCTTTGCCTGGATGAGGGCTTCTCCCACACCCCGACTCCAGCAGAACAACCTCCTGGCTCTGCTGCTATGGGACGGTAGGGATCCATCCTGCATTCCCTCACAAATTCTGGGAATTGCCCTCCCTGCAGTTCAAGGGAGGGGATTCTGCCCCTTTGCCCTGCTCAGGTGAGACCCCACCTGCAGAGCTGCCCCAGCCCTGGGGCCCAGCACAGGAAGGACCTGGAGCTGCTGAAGAGAGTCCAGAGGAGGCACCAGGATGAGCAGAGGGATGGAGCAGCTCTACTATGAGGAAAGGCTGGGAGAATTGGGATTGTTCAGCCTGGAGAAGAGAAGCCTTCAGTGGCCTTGAAGAACCTGAATGCAGCCTACAAAAACTTCTGGGAAGACCCTTAACAAGGATATGGAGTGACAGGACAAGGGGAAATGGCTTCAGACTGAAAAAGAGTCGGTTTACTTTGGATATTAAGGAAGAACTTTTTGACTGTGAGGGTGGTGAGGCCCTGGCACAGGCTGCCCAGAGAAGCTGTGGCTGTCCCATCCCTGGAAGTGCCCAAGGCCGGGTTGGATAAGACTTGGAGCAGCCTGGGATAGTGGGAAGTGTCCCTGCCCATGGGAAAGGGAGGCAATGAGATGACCTTTAAGGTTCCTTCCAACCCAAACCATTCTACCATTCCATGATATTCATCAATAGTGTGATGAGTCTGGCAATATGAACTCACTGACTGACAGCTTTCCAAGGAAACCTGCAAGCAGCAGGTTCATGGAAAGGTGGAAGGGGAGCAGGAGAGCCTTTCCCTTTTCCCTGACCCAGGTTCTGAGTTTTGGTCCCTAATTGCCATCTGTTTTGCTGTCCGTCCTTTTTAACAGATCTCTTTCTGCATGAATTCCTTCTTAGACTCACATTTGAATTTGTTCCCCTGTGTCTCCTCACATCCAGCATCATTTCAGTCTTTTCTGCCACCAGTTCTCAATTATGAGTTATCCCATCTACTTTTCTTCCTTTGCTCATTGGTTCAACCCTTATTGCTTCAGGCACCTTTAAAAAATAAGTCATGAATATGTTAAGAAGTGGCTTTATAACTAAGATAATTAAAACGTCTTCAGGTCCTGTTTCTATTCCACTCTCTGTGCTGTGCCTGACCTTCTACCTGCAGTTTTTTACCAGGTTTCCTGTCCATACATTAGTCAAAATAAATCCAAACTTCCCTAAATGAATGCTTTGAGCAAGTTTGGTGAGACACACAGGCTTTTTGACATTTTCTGGGTCTGGATTAACCCTTAATCCAGCAGAAAAACATCCCTTAGAATAATTCGCTGGATTGCAGGTCCTCCTTCTCTTGATCTTTGCTGATAATAAATGATCTTGTCATTTATTTGTGGGTTTTTTTGGTGGTTTTTTTTGGTTTTTTTTTTTTGGGGGGGTGTTGTTTGGGGATTTTTGTTGGTTTTTTTGTTGGTTTTTTTTGGGTTTTTTGTTTTGGTTTTCGTTTTGGCTTTGGTTTTTATTTGTTGGTTTTTTTTGTTTTGGGGTGGTTTTTTTGTTTGGTTTTTTTTTTGTTTGTTTGTGTTTTTGTTCTTTTTTAGGTTTTTTTTTTTGTTTTGGTTTTGGTTTTGGTTTGTTTGTTGGGTTTTTTGTTTTGGGTTTTGTTTTTTTTTTCCTGCTGGATTTCCAGCTCTTTCCAGAGGAAGCCCAGGCCAGGAACGAAGTGTCAGCCAGATTCCCCACCAGCTGGCCTGTGAAAAAACAAAGCTTTAGCCACTTATAACATTTTCTCAGGATGTGCTGCATGAGCACGGTGACAAAAAGCCCTCCAAGTCTCTCCCTTCCCATTCCTCTCACCAAGAAGCCAACAAATCCTTTCAGCAGCACAGCAGCAGCCCCCAAGCCCTACAGAGGGACACGAGGTGACCTCCTTGCCTCTGCTGGTGTCACAATCAACGCAAGAAGTTCCTCTCCCACACACAGCACTCGACTCTCCACTCCTTATCCCACTGGGAATGCAGGCACAGCACACGCCCCCACATCCATTGCAGGCAGTCAAACACTCCAGGCAAGATGCTGTTACCTTGGCAATGGTTATCACAAGTCCCTGGGAAGGGAGTCGGGGTGGGGGAGAGGTGCAGGACAATGCAGGACCTGTGAAGGTGAAAATAAAGCCAACACAAGAGATCAAAACTGAGATATAAGGCCCCAAGTGTTGTGATAGGGGCAGCAGCTGGTACTGGGAGAATTGGTATTGAATTTTTTGGTTTTTTTTTTTAAATTTGAAACACAGTTCTGAGATGGTCAGAAGTGCTTTGACTCTGATTTCTTACCAGCCTGCGAAATGCTGCCAGCCTATAGGTTTGGGATCCAAACTTTGCAGAAGGGCAGGGTGCCGTCAGACCCCCTGTGGGGTCATGGCTGGTCAGGATTTTGGACCGAGGCTTGTCCTTCATACAGCTGGACCTGAGGAAAATCCATAAAGAGGTGTTGTCTGAACCCTTTTTTTTCACATTTCCCCATAGCAAAAGTTTCTTTTCTCTTGCTGGTCTTTACCCCATATTCTGTCTTTTTAAACCAGCCCAAGGGAGCAACCATGAGTTTATGGCACAGCCCTCCCTAGAGAGAAATCCTTGTTAGAAAAGTTGATCCCTGGCATCAATAGATGGATCACACAGGGATAACACCAGAGTGCAACTGCAGTGCTAATGAGCACATCTGGGAAGCCTCAAAACCTTTCAGAGGCAACATCTGAACTGTTTTATGGTGTGTTCAAGAACAAATTGTTCCCTGTGAGGGTGGTGAGGCCCTGGCACAAGTTGTCCAGAGAAGCTGTGGCTGCACCATCCCTGGAAGTGTCCAAGGCCAGGTTGCAGCAACCTGGGATAGGGGAAAGTGTCCCTGCCCATGGCAGGAGGTTGGAACAAGATGGGCTTTAAGGTCCCTTCCAGCCCAGGCCATTCTGTGGTTGTGATTTCAGCCACAGCAGGATTTTTTTAAATGCCCTCTGAATGGAGCTCAGTGGGCACCATGTGAATGTAGGAGACTCAACAGGATGAAATCCTTCCCCTTCCTCTTCGAGCATTTGTGTGTGATGCTTGTGAAAGTAAAGGAAGCACTGACAAGTGGGGGAAGACAAAGCTCTGTTTGCAGGTTTTGTTGTCAGTTGTTTTCAGACCAACAAGAAAGGAATTGTGGAAAAGAAGGCTTTAAAAAATAAAAGGGGGAAAAAAAACCCAGAAAACACCCCACACACGCTTTTTAAAAAAAATTAAAATAAATACCTCCCCTCCCTGGCAGCTCAATATCACAGGGCAGGGAGGCATTTTCCTTGCTTGCAGCATTTCCTGTGTCCGCCTTCCCACTGCGTCTTTCTGGATTTGTGAAAGGGAAAGGATGTTGTGCACAAAAGGGACCAATCTGCCTGGGCGGAAAAGCAATGGGGGGGGACCAAAGAGAGGGAAAAAGGAGTCAGGAATAATAAAGGACACACAAAAATCTTGTGCAGAGTAGAGGGGTTTGGAGCACTTAAGCATTTAAGCCCCTTGTGGTATTGTTTATTCTCGCCCCAAACAAGAATTGCTGATTGCTGACCAAAACAGCATTTTGATGGTTACCAAGGGGGTGGAGAGGGGGAGGTGGGGTAGGAATGAGGCATTTTCTGTGCATGGCTTTGAGGGAGATTCAGCATGGCAGGAAAAGAGAGGCCTTGTTAGCACAGCCTCGGGGTGGTCCTTGTGATGGACAAACCAGACAGGAATCCTTGGCATGGTTCAGCACCACCCTGGCTCTGCTGAGCAGGAAAGCAGGAATCCTCCAAAGGAGGAGAGAGCTCCTCCAAATCCTCCAAAGAATGCTGGGATCAGTCCTGGAGTTAAAGTGAGCACGGACCAACTCACAGCCTCAGAGATTGGAGGTTTAAATTCAGGAATTCTACAATCAGGGTCTATTTAACCAGGGTTCACATCACCCCAATCTTTCAAAAAGCAGTGGAGGATGTAAGAGCAGTGGCACTGAAGCACAGGGGTTGGATTGGTCCTGTATGGCCTGAACCAGGCTTCTGACACATCCAGCAGTCCCAGTTTCCAGGATGGCCAGAAACCCCCAGATCCAATCCCAAAGGACAGGCTGGAAGGTTTCTAAAAGAGATGCTAGAAGCGGTTATCCTGTTAGCATGATGTGGCTTGCAGAGGTATTTTGTCCCCAGTGAATCCAGCAGTGTGGAAAAAGGTCTCTCTGCTGAGTTTAGTTTCTAATCCATGTCTCGCTGCAGAACTTCAATTTTATTTAACTCCAGCAAACCAAAATTTGCCAGGCCAACAAGGAAGAGCAGTGCATGATTGTGGAAACAAATTTATATGTGGATGGACATTCCTGTCCACCTTGGATTTACTTCTTGTTGAACATTTCTTCCAGGGAGGTTGTACTGGGTGTAGTTAATCCAGATAAAAAAAACTTTTCCAGGCAAAGTTTGGGACTGCCCAGGGAAGTGGGGAAGTCACCATCCCTGGAGGGATTTAAAAGAGAAGTAGATGGGGATGTGGTTTAGTGGTGGCTTGGCAGTGCTGGGTTAATGGTTGGACTCGATGACATTAAAGATCTTTTCCAACCTAGACAATTCTGTGATTCCATGATTCCACCACTCTGTGATTCAAGAATTCCATGAACAGCTCGCTATCAAACACCATGAATTCCTGCCTAGAATATCACCCCTTTCTCTGAGATGGAAAGGTTTGCTGGAGCTTTCAGTCTCAAAACACATTTCCATACCATGCCTTGTAGACAGCGATGATTTAAGAACTTCTATTCTCTGCCATGAATCACTTAGCAAAGAAAACTCCGTTGAAATCTGAAAACCTTAATTTCAATTCAAGGTTTGAAGCCTGGCTGTCCTCATCTCCCCCTGCAGTCCATGGAAGAGATACGTCACTCCAGAGAGGGATGCAGGGACCTGGTCATGTTTAGGTAGAAGTGTTTGGGTAGGTGGGAAGCATCCAGTCCATATGAGCATGTCCATTTTTCCCTGTTTTCAGCACAGGTACCAACCTGAAATGACCTGAGTCAAAGCCAACTCACTGCATTATGCTTGCACTGACTTCTTTGTGAAACACCCAGGACAGGGCAGGAAAAGCAGAAATGAGCTCAAAAAACTCGTTCTAAAAGCTGCTCCACAGCCCTTCACCTTGATGCATTCCTGCTGCCTTGACAAATCCTCGTCCCTGACTATTAATCACATTAAGGCATCCCAGAAGTCGTTTTCCCACCATTAGCCCTGGACTGCATGTTCTTTGCTTGGTTTGCAAAGCCTTTGAAGAGCAGGAAGACCCTGCCTCTATTCAAACACCTCCAACAAGCACTGTGAGTAAGCAGCCTTTGGTCCTTGCTGAGGAGTTTTGGAGAGCCAGCCTTTAAAAAAATTCAGTTTATGGAGAGGGGTTTTGTGTTGGAACAGTCATCGCTACTGAGCTCAGTCAAATGGGAAAGGAAAAAAAAAAATAATATTCCAAAAAATCAAGAAATAAAGGACAAACTGTATCAGCCGACGTAAAGGACCAGTGAGTGGTCAAAGAGTTTGCAATGTAAATATTGGTGGCAGAAGCAAAATCTTGGAATATTTGAGTGAGCACAAGTATGAGGTTTCTTCCTGGGCAGGGATTGTGTCTCTGCTTTTGGAAGGGGTTGGAACTTTAATGTCCCTTCCGACCCAAACCATGCTGTGATTTTCACTGCTTCCCAGGCAGTCCTGGAAGAGTTATAAAAGTAAGACACAGGAGTACAAAACCTTTACAAGGAGTAGGCCAAACTGCTGGATTTCAAGCTGATAGAAGCTGACAGTTTGCAGACATAACAGGTAAATTAGTTACACCAGGAACATTTATCATAATCAGCCGTAGAGTGTGAGCAGTGCTCCAGGAGGAACAGCAAATAACCTGAGAAGGATGCTGTCAAATTTTTTTAAGTATTTCCACAAAAACAGCTGCTAAGAAACAAAAATAACAGGCAAAGACAGAGGAACACTGAGAAACACTGAGACTGGATCTGAATTTCAGCTCCAGCTCCTTCAATAAAAAAGAGACACCTAAAAGCAGGGGGGCTATGAGTCACCAGAAAGTCTCAAATGTGACCGTGACCAACAGCCCACACCATCCTTTTTAGCCAAGGTTTATCTGGATCTGATCTGTTCCTCACAAAGAATACTTATGTGGGAATTTTTCATTCATCTCTATATGATTAAAAAAACAAAAAAAAAGCAACATAGAAAACATCTTATTTTCTTTCTCAATTTTGTTGTTCTTTTAATTAGTCATGAAGAAAAAAAGGTGCTGCCCTAAAAACCAAAGATTTGATTGGAGCTGCTGAACCCTTAACTTGCAAAAGGAGTTTCAACTTCTGCATGGTGACACCAAAATATAAATTTAATTTCCACCACGTGCCCATCACATCCCTCTGCAAAGGAGAACACACTTCACACACCTGGAGTCTCCAGCCCTCCTACTCATATTTCTCTGGCTGAAATCTCAGCTCACCGAGAGGATTGAGTCAATGTATATGTCTTTTTTCTTCTTTTTTTTTTTTTTGCTGATGTTGTTTTATCCCTTGTCTCTAATGGGAATGTATTATCTTTAACTCTTCTCAGAGCACTCAAGATGAGGAGAAAGCTGTTGAAAATAAATTAGACTAAAATAAACTCCGATTGGAAATGCTAAGTACTGCATGTTCCTGCTTTAGGAAAATGAAATACTTCATTCACATTCCTGAAACAGGACTTGGGACCATTTCAAGTGTTGTGACTTTTTTTAAATCCTCCAAAAATAGTGAGCGGGTGTTATAAATTCTTACTTTTCTCATATGATAAGGAATGAATTCATTATTAACAGAGCTTTCCTCTCTATGCATTTAATCAGAGCTGGGCCTCATTAACTAAAATGAACACATATTACAAGTGATTTTTGTCAAGTGCCTTTTGGACTGGTCACTGGGGACCGCCTGAACACGTCTATGCTGTAATTAATAATATGAAGATTGAAATGTTGTTGCACCTACCACACCTTTAAAGATGAATTTGGATTTTTGCTAAAAGCTGGGTTTAGTTGAATTTGGAAGAGAATCATAGATACAAAGGATGGTTTGGATTGGAAGGCATCTTAAAGCCCACCCAGTCCTAAACCCTGCCATTATTCCAGATTGCTCCAAGCCCTTTCCAGCCTGGCCTTGGACATTTCCAGGGATGGGGCCTCCACAGCTTCAGGAATTTTCCAGAGATTTCCATCATTTACAAACAGGTAGAGGGGAAGACGGAATTGGGGAATCCAGAGGTGATGAGGACTCCACCTTCCTTTGTGTCTTGTTTGTGGTCCCAAATTCATTTTGCTCTGAGCTCCTGTTCTCCTCATCTTTTTTTCCAAGGGCGGTATCCCTTGGTAGATTAAGCTCAGACAAAGCAGCAGAGTACAATAAAATTACATACTGCAAGACCTTTCCCTCAAGGAATAACCTGCCAGAATCGGCACAGGATTTTTGAGGGAAAAAACAGGGTATTTGAGGGCGGAGGGTGAAATACCCTGGGGGTACAGACGTTCCAGAAGTCCCTCTGCCATAATTCCATTTCTCCAACATATTTTCTCCTCTTTCCCTTTACCCCACACCATTTCATCCCCTTAAACCTTTAAAGAATTCCTCTTTCCCCTCCCTCTCTGCTTCACCTTAAAGCTCATGGTCTGAGCTCCAGGTCAAATTCCCCTCCTGAATTTGTCTTTTCCCAAGTTCTCCAGCTGGTGCTTGCAATATCCATCCCTATTTATCCCTATTCCCCATGTCCTTGACTGACTGGGGATGACCAACAGCTGCTGCAGCCGGAGACCTTGAAGTGAAAAGCTTTGAAAATGGAGCAGGATCATCTCATCTCCTTTGAGGTTGCACCACAGGGGAGTCAGGCAGGGAGTGGGGAAATGAAAGAGCAGAAAGAAGCTTCTGTCACAAAGATTCGTTGCCCCTTACACCTTTTCCTTCTCATTCCTAAGGCTCCTCTACTCCTTTCTTAGCAGGAATAATGGGGAAGGGTAATGGGATCACTGTTGGGGCACTGTGTCCAACTCCACAGCCTGATAACTTCTGCTCTGAGGTGAGGAATAATGCACACAGAGCAAATTCCTGCTGAGATTTTGCTGTGTCACTCACTGCACTTGGCAGGAGCACAACACGGGTCTGAGAACCCTGGGATGATTAAAGTGCAGGAAATACTTCCGTGAAAGAGATGTTCGGAGATGGTTTAAATAAGTTATATTTTAGAGTTGTTAAGAAGACATGAAAATGTTAATTAATGGTTATAATAAAGTCACCACTTATACCAGCCCCTTAGGGTATTGTGTTTAGATGCCCCACCCAAATTTAAAAGGGCGATGAAGATTGTCCAGAGATTAGGCAAGGAAAACACTGTAGGCAACACTGCAAATTTTTTTATTTTGTATCTCAGCATGCAGCTTCTGTTCTGGTGCTCACAAGTCGTTCCCACCTAATTTTGTTAAGTGACAAGCTCTGACCTTTGAGTTTCTGATAAGTCCCATTTGTTTCGCTGATACCCAGCCAAACCTACCTAATTTTTCACTTTGGGCTAGCTGACAGGGCCTGGGTCAGGCTGTGGCTGGGGAGCACTCCAGGTTCTCAGACCTGACAAGTCCGATATTGGATGAGAGACTCCCCGTGCTGACTCTCACCTTGTGTTACCCAGCAGCCTGGCTGGTGCAAAACTCTCCTCCAGCACTGTCCTGCTCTGCACTTCAGCCATCCTGAGCCCCCAGATGATGGTGCAGAGCAGGGGGCAGCTCTGGGTGCAGCAGCTGGCAGGGCATGGTGCTCAGCAGAGCTTTTCTAGATGTTGGCCCCTTCCAATGGGAATGATCAGACATCCCTGAACACGTTTTTTCCCTCTGTGCCAGAAGTGTGAAAAGCCCCAGTGAACACTGCTGAGGGAGAATCCAACAATCCTCGGCCAAAGATCCTCCTTTCAATGTTTGCTATAACCACATCTCCCACCCCTCCAAAGAGCAGAGACAAGTCTGTCCCTTCGGCCCTCTGCACGTGGCTGTCCTTCTTTCCTCATTGTTTCTTTCCCTGGAATCTCCTCTTCAGCCTTTCCAAGCCTTCACTCATCATCAGCCAGAATAGCAACCTTTGATTTTGGTGTGACCCTGGCACAGATTCCCAGAGATGTTGTGGCCTCCTCATCCCTGGGATTGTTCCAGGCCAGTCTGGATTGGGCTCTGAGTAAGCTGGAAGATGTCCCTGCCCATGGCAGGGGGTTGGAGCAAGATGATTTTTAAGGTCCTTTCCAACTCAAATCATTCTGTATTTGATGATTTTGTGATTTTGCTCACAGAGCTCGAGCAGATCTGTCTCTACCATGACTATTTTCAGTGGTGTTGTAGCCATGAAAATCTAGAGAGAAATTCTGATTTCCAGGAAAGGTAGCTCAGCTCTGGACACAGGACATGAACCCTTCCTTCCCACAATCCTTTTTTCCCCTGGAGAATATATCTTAGGTCACTGGATGAGCCTTACTTTGCATCAAGGCAAATCCTCAAGCCATAAATTAATTTTTGAACAGTCTTTATCCAGTAGACTGGACTAAAAAGACACATGAGAAAGAATCTTCTCAGCTGTCAACTTTGCACCTCATTAGAAGCAGTGGAAACCAGAAGGAAAAAGAGACAAAAAAAGGACAGCAAATCTCTATTTCCAAAATAGCACTCAGTGCTTTAATGGATTCATACACACAGATCCAAAAACAAATGGTTGATTAAATTAAATCAGATTAAATAAACAAAAGAAACAAGGGGAAAGCACAGATAAGAATTTGGCTCTGAGACTGGTATTATTAGGCGGGGAAAAACAGTTAATTTAAATTTTAAGAAGGATGCTGCTTGTCTGGGTGGTTTCATTTGAACAGATCTATTCTGTCCATGACACGTTGCCAGATCTCCTCTTTGTGAAGCCAACAGGGAAAATCAGTGTTATTTTACCAGCCCTGTGCTGTCGAGAGATGGGGATGTATTGACACGAAGTTTTGCTATCAGAAAGAGCACTCTGGGCAGGATTTATTTCTGCTCTAAAGCACTTTGTACGTGGGCAGCCCACTGAAACCACCTGTATCTTGGTGTCCAGGGGTGTCCATGCTCCAGAGCCAGGGATTTATCCCAGCCTCAGTCACCAGCAGAGCTTTCCCTGGTGCCATTTCATGTCAGTGGTTAGTCAGGAGTAAAGTGAAGCATCATCTGAATCATATTCACCCAGCCTTATTGTTCCTGTTTTTTTTTTTTTTTTTTCAGAATTCCTGGTTTTGTAATATATTTTTACCATTTCCACATGGTGACCATGGATTATTTTTTCTCTTTTCTGGATGGAAACAGGAGTTCAGCTGAAGGTCTTCATGGTATGTCCTTGAAGACGATTTCTGGTTTGCAGTTCTGCCTTTTCCCCCCTCCAGCACTCAGCCATGGGACCCATTCTATTCTTTCTCCAGCTCATCGATATTTCTTAAACAGGAATCTCCCAGCATTGATTGGGAAAATGCTGCCATTAGCTGTGCAAATGAACACCAAAGGAAAATCTGCAGGGACAGCCCTGTGGAGAAGAATGCTACAGTCAACCCAGGGCTCAGTTCTGAGAAGGGAACAATGAATGTCCTTGCTTATCAGCCACCCAAATATTCATAAGCAGCAGAATTAAAAGAAGACAGATTTTCCACAGAGCTGTGTGCGCAATGTTTTGTAAACAATCCTGCCACAGCCTCCCCAGCTCTCGTCTCATGCACGGAACCATCTCCTCCTACTGAGGCACATGAAGGACCTTCCCAAGTCTGGCAATGCTTCAGCTTTGCAGATCCCTACAACTCCAGGCCTCCCCAACCCTCAAAACTCCCCAAATCCCTCCAGTTCTCCCTGAGAACCCCTGAAGTCCCATCCACATTGTCTCCAATCCCTCTCAGGTACCTCCATGATCAGTTTATCAGGAAGCAGAAGGAGCAGCAATGCCCTCAACACGGACACACAGTGACTGATGTGCCACCAGGGCGAGAGGAATGGGTAATTCTGGTTTTCATGCTGAAACCCTGCCTTCCAAAGGCCAACAGATGAAGTCTTCTCTTCATTTCTAGGAACAAATTCTTGGGAATTTGAGTAATTCTTTCAGTCTCATTGAAACTGGCAAGCAGACAGAAACAGTTCTAGGCGAGGGAAGCAAGACTGGCAGTCAGCTAAGACAGATGGACAGTTGCAGTTGCAATCATGTTAAAAATGAAAATCAAGGTAAAAACCCATTTCTGCAACATATCCAGAGGTTTAGCTACCTGTCACTCCCTCTTGAAGTGAAGTTAAATGGTTTTGAATAAGTTAAACCTCCAGTGGGATTGGATGGTGTTATCCCTGTAACTTCAGGCACTGAAATGGGCAGATCCTGCAGAAGGATCCTCTCAGCAAATCTCAGGAGGGTGGAGGGATTCAAACAAAAGCAGCATTTCAAAGCTTGAAATCTTCCAGGTGGCCACTGGTTCTAATCACTCAGTGCCAGCCTTTTTCGTGGTGTCATATGAAAGAGGCCATCCCAAGAAGTCACGTGCTGTCTGCTCTGGAATCACTCCTGGCTGAGCTGTCTGAGGCCCCAGATCCAGATGAACCTCTGATGAATATTCCAGAAAACCTTGGGGTGAAAGCTGTCACCCTGAATGGAGGTGTCAGGAGCACAGGTGGGTCCACAATGAACATCAAGAGATACAAGGCCAAAGGCAGGTCAGGGCAATCCTCAGTATCAACACAGATTAAAAATAAAATGTTTGAGAGCAGCCTTGGAAAAAAAAGGACTTGGGGACACTGGTGGATGAAAGATAGGACATGAACTGGCCAGGTGAACTTGCATTCCAGAAAGAAAATTGTAACCTGGGCTGCATCAAAAGCAATGTGGGCAGCAGGCTGAGGGAGGGGATTCTACCCTTCTACCATGCCAGGATTGTTGCATTCCAAAATAAGAGGGATGTGGAGCTGTTGGAGCAAGCCCGGATGAGGCCACAAATGTGATCAGAGGGATGGGGCATTCTTTCATATGGAATCAGGATGGGACAGTTGAGATTGTTCAGCCTGGAGAAGGTTCTAGGAAAAATTTAGATCCCCTTCAAGTGCCTGAATGGGGCTCCAAGAGAGCTGGAGAGGGACATGGGTATGAAGGGATGTGACAAAGGGAAATGGCTTTCTACTGAAGGATAATAGGTTTAGATTATCAATTATTAGGAATAAATCCTTGCCTGTGAGGGTGGTGAGACCCTGGCACAGCTTGCCCAGAGAAACTGTGGCTGCTCCATCCCTGCAAGTGCTCAAAGCCAGGTTGGACAGGGTTGGGAGCAACCTGGGATGGTGGGAGATCAACTTGCTTCTGTCATGGAATTTGGACAAGATGATCTTTGAAGGTCGCTTCCAACCCAAACACTCAGTGTTTCGATGTGAGCGAGTCACGTCGTGTTCCCCACGCAGGACTTGGAGTGTGGGGACAAATCATTCCCACAGCTGCCTGGACCAGCTCAGGTCACTGATGAACTTCCACAGAATCTCTATGGACTGCATGTGGAGCCTGGACCTCCCACTCACAGACAGACCCACGTCCCAAACACAAAATATGGGATTTTATCACCTCAGCAGGGGCACATTGAAATCCTCCAAACACTGATTATAATCCAGTAGAGGGCAGGCCTTCTGTAGGTCCTCTGTCACCTCTGTCACCTCTGTCACCTCTGTCAGCCCTGTTCATATCCCTGGGACAGCCTGGGAACTCCCAGAGTACAAAACTTCCACGCATTTGCAATCAAACCCCAGCTCTGGATGTAGGTGAGATGCACCCCACACGTGGCTCCTGAAGTTCTGATGGGTTACAGATGTTTCAGGCCATGACAAAACCTTCCTGCACTCTACACAGTGGGGTATAAATTGGCAGTGCAGACCTGGCCACATTATTTTTAGCTGTGACAATAATAATAATAATCACAAGGACTCAGATGTTTAAGTTCTGCCCTCGAGAGACTGTGACCACAGAAGTCTAGCAGCAAGAAACAGCCCATCTGCTTTCCCATCTGAAATTAGCTGGAAATAGTCTTGTTATCCACTCGGCCCAAGCATGTCATCCCAAACCGCTTCTCAGCATATGCTTTTCAAAATATATTAGCTTGGTTCTGCAGGGTTTTGGCAAAACATTTTCCGTCATGATTTGCGAAGTCATCAAAATCTAAACCTTCCTGAGGAATGCGTTGATTTCACTTCAATGTTGCTTAAAACCAGCTTTTACATAATATATTTCAGCTTTTAGTTGGTAGAGTTATTCCATTTGAAATATATATTTAGGATACATTGTTTATTCTGATTTATTTTATGCTAGAAGTTTATTTATTATCTTCTGTTTTATTTGGCATTTATCTTCACGTTTAATTTTATATTCACTTTCTTATTATAATTCAATTTTCTACGTCTTTATCTAGTAAAAATGAAATACTAGAAGTCAAACAAAAATAAATGTTGGAATAGTTTCCGTCATATATTCTCATTGACCAAAAAATGTGATGCTTTTTTGAATGTGTGAGAGGCAAAAATCAAAATATAGCACTATATTACAGATTACAATGAAAAAAAATATCAGAACTGCTGAATTTCTCATAAAGCTGAGACTCAATAACTCTCCTGTCTCACTATGCATGCTGATATATTTATTCAATCATGCAAATATAAAAGGTTCTTTTCCTAATACCGACACTGCTTGTGTCATTAAAAATTGATTTACAAATATTTTTACTTTTGTGAATAAACATTCCACTTGCTGTAATGTTTATTTTTTTTGTTGTTTTTTTTTTGTTTTTTTTTTTTTTTTTGGAATGACATCCTTATTATTGCTGTGTATTTGATGTTTCATGTTTACACTTGCTGGGTCTGGATCCTTTTCAATCTGACTCTAGATGCATCCTGCTCCTCATTAGAAAAGCTAAAGAGCACACAGATCCTGCCTAAGCATATGTGGCATGTGCTATTCCTTATCCTTAGGCTGGAAACATTGATTTTCACAGTGAGGGAGAAGCAGCAGAACAGTGCAGATCTCGCTAATTATCCCAACACTGCGAATTCAGGAGGAGAAATAAAAGTCTGGGAAGGACCAAGCCCCGAGAGCTGTGTGAGACTTTCCTCTGCCTGTAATTCTTCAGCAAGTTTTTAGCTGACAGATGCATTTGGTGAGAGTCAGGACTCACACACTCCTGATGTTTTAACCAAAAATATGTGTGGGAAACCCATCTCCAATTTATCTTTCCTCACCCTGCTCACAGCAAACCCCTGAATCACAAAGATCTGCCTTCCCCTCGCCCAGTGACAGAGCATTAGATGGAGATCTGCTTTTGTTTGTGATTGCTTTTTAATGTCTTTTCTCTACAGCAGATAGGCCTGATGTCATTAAGGCTGCTGTTGTTATTTTTTGAGAGGATTACTAAACACGTAATTGGTATCAGTTTCTCTTTCATTACAGATTTGGAAAGTTTGGTGATATTTATACAAATTTGGGCTTTTAAAAAATATTCTATGAGACAAAGGAGCAAAAGTGTTGGATTTCATTAAATTCCTCAGTGCTGGGGGGGGGTCGCTTTGGGTTGCTTTGGGTTGATTTTTCCTTTCATTTTCTGGATACTGAAAGTTGTTTCATGTAACACTAAACTTTATGCAGATATTGAGAGGCCAATTAAGTTGAATGCTGAGAAGAATTGATGCAGAAAGATGTCCAGGAAAGCCATTTCCAGCTGACAAGGGCTGTCCTGGTCTCACTCTTTTTTTTTTGTATGCCCTAATAAATCCTCAGTTTATCATCTTCTTCCTTCCAATCTCCCTTAAAATTCCTAATTTCCCAAAATTGCTGAGTAGAGTAGCATCCAGTCAATACTCCAGTGAGGATCTCAGGCAGAGAAGCACAGACAACCACCACAGACATTTTGTAGGACCTCACACTGGAATTACACAGCTTTTACAATTGAACCTGCACCAGTAGTAGCATCCAGAGCTTGTCCTGACTTATCTCAGCTCCTGCATCCACACCCTGAGGAAAGGGACTTCATCTGCTTCAGAGGATGAGCATGGATTGGATGAAGGAGAGTCTGATACACCCACAGTAAATCTAAGAGCATATTCAGAAGTGGAGCATTTTCATTTCTCCAGCAAAACCCAGCTTTTGAAGCAGGTGGATCCAATTGCAAAAATGTCCACATTCTGCTTGATCTCTTCTAAAAGATATTTAGAAGGGAACCTCTTCTATATCAGACAAAGGGGAAATGGGAAAAGACAGCAAATATCCTAAAAACAAGCACCAAGCCCTCAAGGCAGGAGTGAAATTGTACAGAAACAGATGTGGCCACTGCAGAAACACCTTTGCAGAGCTCCAAGGCTCATCAAAGGCTGTCTGAGAAAAGCAGCAGGAGATTCCAGCAGCAGCAAGGACAGCTCAATGCAAAGCTTCATTTGTCTCCTCTTTCCCTCTCGCTTTGCAGCCTGGGGAGGGAAATCCCAAACGTGTTTGAGGCATTTTCATTTCCATTTTTCAAAGCCAAGCTCTTCCCACCAGCTGCTCTTGCTCTTCCTGATCCACCGGCAATAAATCCCCAGGGCAAGCTGGAGTCACCTGCCCAAGATAACCCATGAGAGTCCTCACAAAAGGCACTCAACTCTTCTTTAATTTGTGGGACTGCTCCCTTTTGTCGAACTGGTCCAGGCTGGTGCCCTGGGCTGTTAAAGTCCAGAACAATTAACACTGATTTACATCCTCCCTCACCTCTCAGAACTGCACTTCTATTTGCCCCAGGATGGCAGGAATGTCTTGTGCTTTGAATCACATTCAGCTATTTTTCACCAGAATATTGAGCCTGCTTTTGAATTCACCGCAGTGGTAATTTCCCATTTACTTGGATTTGGTAGGTGGAGATCTTGGTGGTCTTTTCCTCCTTTAATGATTCCACGATTCTTTATTTTTTTTTTCCATTACACTGAGCATATAAAAACTCGCTTGCTGGTTCTTACCTCCTCCTTTGTTTTGGTTTCCCTCTCCTTTCAGAGTATTTGGACAATGGGCAGAGCCAATCAGTCTCTCAGCCATACTGAGCTCTCAGGTTAGTCTGCAGCCCTGGTCCCTGAGGTGCAATTTTGATGCAGTCTTCTCCAAAGGAAATGGATTTGGTAGCAAGACAAAAACCAAAGAATCATTTCGGTTGGAAAAGGCCTCTAAAATCACTGAGTTCAACCTCAGCATTGCCAAGTCCACCACAAAGCCAGGTCCCCAAGTGCCACACCCACACGTCTTAAAGACCTCCAGGGATGGTGACCCAACCACTTCCCTGGACCACAGTGACCACTCTGAGGTCCTAACCCAGGACAGAGCAGGGACACTCCATAATACCTTTGGAAAAAGTAAAAATTCCCTGAAGTGCTGTGCATTCTGAATTTTATATCATATGAGTTGGGGACTTTTCCACTGCTCACCAGCTTCTAAAAAAGATCCCCCAAATCATCCATTCAGTGCAGAAGATTCTCATTCCTTGAGGGGTGAAGCTACAGGTAAATAATCTCTTTAACCAGGAAGGGCATGCCCGCTAGAAAAAGGTGATAAATCATCCTGTGATTTAAAATCTGAATTTAATTTCAGACGCATGCAGCAAAGAAAGGGGAGGAGGGGAGATGGAACATTAAGAAATTGCTATTTTGCCTCCAAAGCAATTGAGCAGCGTGTAATGAGGACCAGCAGGGACAGATATTCAAGGATGCAGCGCGGTTTCCTGAAACATGAACAGATGGAAAGCAGCTCCTGTGTGCTGCTGATGACTCCACCCAGATGCCTTTGTTCTGCTTCAGTGCTTCCACTTCCAAACTCACCATTTCCAGGGGAGGACCGATACTGCAGCCCCACCCATGCCATCACCTGGGAGAAACACTTGGAGGGAGGTATTCCCTGAACTACGACATGTCTTAGTTTGGGAGGCAACGGATGGTTTGGATAAAAGTCATAGAATCATAAAATGTATTGGAAGAGACTTAAAGATCATGAAATCCCAATATCCTGCCATAGGCAAGGCGCCTTCTCTAGACCAGCTTGCTCCAAGCCCCATCCAGCCTGGCTTGAACACTTCCAGGTTTGGGACAGCCACAGCTTCTCTGGGCAACCAGCGCCAGGACCTCAGCACCCTCCGGGAGTACAGTAGGTGTAAATCACCCGAGATCACAGGATTCCTTCTGCCCCATCAAAGTCCTGAGCTCCCCACTTTTGTGCCAAGTCCTGATACCTCCAAGCCCAGACAGAGTTGGGGCAGGACTCACAGTATTTGTTCAGGAAGAGGATCTGCAGGTAGCTGGATGTGGGTTCATGTGTGAACTGAAGAGGTTCCCCTTGTCCTTGTTCTCACAGGACAAAGGCTTGACCTTGAGAACAAAGACACTGTAAAAGTCAAACATCTCTATTGGTTTGACATCTTTTAGGCTTTTTTTCCCCCCTGTGAGATGTAACATGAAACTGCTCATGTTACATATTTTTTCCTCACAAAATGCTCTCTTGCTCCCTGCCATGATGGACTGGAGAGGGCCAAGGCTGGAACAAATTGAAATCTCCAGGTATCTAACAGTCATTTTAGCTTCTCCACATGGTCCTTTGCATTGCTGGGGTTTCTGCAGTCAGGTTTTTGCTTCAGTTGACATCTCAAGTAATTTCTATTTCTCAAAGAAGTGGAAATGCTGAGCTCTGTGTCTGACGGATGTTGACCTGAAGTGCCATGAGAGCAGGACCTGCCTGGGCAGCTTTTGGTGGGAAAGACAAGACAACCCTGAGCAAAATGTTCCTTGAGAGTAATTTCTTTTTAACACATTCCAATTTCCTGGCCCCACTGCTTCTGCATGAACTGCTTCCTTATGAGTAAATGAGAAAATTCTGGTTCACGAATCACCACCAGCTAGTGGATGGCTCCTGTGCTCAGCAGCTACCCACTCACATGATGTCTGAAGCTGTGTGTACGTTGTTCCCTGAAGTACCAGGAATATTCTTATACATCCAAATCCAGCTCAAAATTTGCCATGTGCAGCGATTAATGGAAGGTCTGAGCTTATTTCGTGCTGCCAGCACTGAAATCAGTTTACCTGGAGGTTCACATTGGGGATTAACAATTTTGCAAAGATTTTTACATCAGATCCAGTTCCCAGAGGTAAAAATGACATTTTTGACATGATTAAGTGAGGGAAGTTGCAATTATAAATAGACATACATGGGGCTGGCAGGAACCAAGAAACTGAGTTGCAAGGGGATGCTCAAAGCTTGTTTTTACACTGCCTGATGGTTTCTGACACTCTTCAGGAACACTGAGGTTCTTGGGCATTGCCCCAAATCTATTGAACTCCTGGGACCAGGTCTTTTGCCAGTGTAAGTTTTAAATCTCTGCCCAGTTTGCACTGGGGAAGGCCAGTTGATGTCTTCACACCAAAATATTGCACGTTGCATTGCAAATTACTCGACACTTTAAGCAGAGAAGAACTCCAACTTATTTCATTGCTGTTACACCCACTTTCATGTGGTGTGAAGTGCAGCAGATTTCAGGATATTTCAGTTTAAAGGACTGAATTTTAATGAGAGTATCTGTTAACCTCTCCAGTCCCAGCTATTTCAAACACTCTGAATCTCAATGCAAACTCACTCTAACAACTATTTGGCCTCTTCAAAGAAATCCCTGCCTATTGAGAGGCCTAAGAAGGCTGTAAAATATTCTCCATTATCCTTTAAGCACCAAATAAAGGTGTTTCTGTTTGTTGCTTGCTGGGTAAAACTGTGCCCATGGGGATGGGCCCCGGTTTTGGATCAGCTGGGATGATGAATAGAAGCCCCCTGTTCAGAGTGATCTCTCACCCTCCCAGAAATCTCCATGGAAAGATTTTGGATGGAGGAATTTATATCAAACCATTTTTGGGAGCTCTCTCTGTGATACAAAAAAAGTCCTGTCATTCATTTATGGAAAACATGTCACATAATGGATCTGGGTGTTAGATTAGCTTCCCTGCTCCCCTGCAAACAAAAATAATGGCATCTTACACACAGATAAAAGGAAATGGAGGAGTAAAGAAAGCTGCCCTGCCCCTGCTTGACATACAACAATTCCAGAGCCTTTCTTCTTGCTTTTTCACTTCCAGGTCGCTTCCTGGACCTTTACACACATTTTCTTCCATCAGCTTTTGCTTCAGTCACCGAAGAGAAAAGTAAAAAAAAACCAAACAGAAACTCGATGGCCAAGGGTGATGCTGTTGAGCAGAGCCTGCTATTTCTGGCTGGATCCTTTTAAACTTGTGGAGGGCTCTGTAAGCCTTATTTACACTTATTTACCAAACTCCATCTGACAGAAAACACAGCAGCTTTCCTCCTCTCCCCTCCGTCGCTCCGCAGAAGGGCTCACGCAGGCAGAACCACAGTGCCCACTGAAAGGCAGAAAAAGTGATGGGAATGGGTGTGAATCCTTGCTGCTACAGAAAGGGAGGAGGAAAAGGAGCAATACACGTTCAGACATTTTTGGAGAGACCTCTCTAAGTGACCCCTGCAGACTCAAATGAGGACAGCAATGTTTCATGCTGGGTGAATAAAACAACCTCTTCTGATTCAGGGTTGTTTTTTTTTCTAGAATAGAGGGTGGCCCACTTAGATGTGGGACAGAGCAGCTGTTTAGTAACACAGAGCAACACCCAAAACCAGTGCCAGGCAGAAATTGTGCAGAGAAATGAAATGCCTGGGAAAACTGAAGCAGGTAGGATGTGATTTCTTGGCACTGTGCAGCCACAGCACCTCCTGGAACAGCACTAATCCAACAAAAAGCACCACCTGCTTTGCTGAGCTCAAGAGCACCCTCAGCATTGTGGTGGAACCCCAAATTGAAAATAACCTGGAGCCAGTGCAGCCCCAAATAAGTCCTAGAGCAGACCGCCTCCAATTTTTGGGTTTCTCTCTGCAGAGTTCATCACACATGGAAATCCATGTGAGATAAATTCTTCCAAACCATAGAAGGGATCTTACAGCTTTTTCAGCCTTGAAAATGAAATTAGATGAACATGGCCCAACCAAACCACAAGAGAAGGGACAAGATGTGCCATCACTAAGCCTAGAACAGCCATGAATGAACCTGCAGAAGGATCATTAACATTTAAAATTTGGGCTTTGGAACAAGATGATCTTTATGGTCTTTCCAACCCAAGCCATTCTAAGATTTTATGATTCTATGATTCATGGGCTCATCAGCACTTTCCTTGCTAAAAATTCTTAGGACTTTTCCTTCACAGAACAACAACATCTTCATATCTCTCCCACAAGGGTTTTAGGCTTCCTTGTTACTTCAGGTGGATGTAAACCTGGATAAACTCTGATTAGGGCAAGGAAAAATCACAGGGAGAGTCCATGATTGATTCTGCTCTCCTCTCCTCTCCTCTCCTCTCCTCTCCTCTCCTCTCCTCTCCTCTCCTCTCCTCTCCTCTCCTCTCCTCTCCTCTCCCCTTCCCCTTCCCCTTCCCCTTCCCCTTCCCCTTCCCCTTCCCCTTCCCCTTCCCCTTCTCCTTCCCCTTCCCCTTCCCCTTCCCTCCACAGCCTAATCACTGGAATTTCAGCCAGAGCTGGTATTTACCTGCATTTAAAACATGATTGCTTTTGACATAAGGGGCTTCGGGAGCTTCCAAGCAGCTTTTTAAATCAGAAAGGTGCTCTTACTTTTATAGCACAGTGACTTCCAAAGGGAAACAGTGGCTGGTGGGTTCTGAAGCAGCTCCACACCACTTCACATGAAGATGGGAGAGTTGATGATACATTGATACTGGAAAGGCTGGAGGACACTGGAAAATAATAATTATGGTCCCTGGCATGACTTATTCCCTCTCTAGAAACTCTAGGGACTCTAGGAACTACCTCAACCCCTGGAAGATCATTCCTTGCACGTGGTGGTTTCTCTAGGACACTGAGTGGGAGAAGGACTTGAAGGATCAGGAGCTCCCTCTGCTCTCCCGGTCTGCACCCACATGGCCAAGCTGAAGGGTGTCAAACACACCTCAAGTCACCTTCCTGGTGAGATCCCTGAGGAAAGCAGATTTAATTAGAAAACAGCACTTGGTAACTTTTTAAATAATCCATAACTAATAAAAAATGCTCTGGCCAGAGAAATGGTGAAATCATAGAAACCCCTGGAATGACAAAATAAATAATTAAATAAAAGCCCTGCTTTACTGGGAACGTTTCTGTAGTGAAACCAACTGCAGTGAGATGCGGAACAATCTTGCCAGTAATGGATAACATTTATCACATCCACGGATTCATGAAGCCATTCTGCACACCTGAGGCTGCTAACAACGAGGGGGACGGGGGGAGCTGCACTAAAGGCCAACATATGGCAGTAAATCTGGAGCAGCCGAACACTGGGATAAAATCACAGCAATAATTCCAAATTTTTAGGGCTGTGGCTTCCCAGTTGGCCCAGTAAAGAAATATCAGTGTAGGGATTTCAAAATATCTTTTCATCGATGAGTTGCATGGGAAAAAAAAAAAAGAAATTCAATTTCAACAGCAGATTTCCTGCAGCTAATTCCAATTAATCAGGCATCTACTGTAAGGCAGGATTCTGCAACAGTCAGGAGAAACAGCCACCTCTGGACACCACTTCCCATTTCAACTTCCACTGGGAGCCTTGTTCACCCATCACACAGAAAAACAGAGATGTGTGACCACCATGAAGCTGGAAAAGGACACAGGGTTTTGATTACTAGATCACAGAAGAGAAAACTGATGTCTTAATTTTCATTTTACTGATTATTTGTACTGGTTCTCTGTTTGCCTTATTCCTGCAGCTCTCAGAGGCACGCGAGGAAATAATTAAGGCATAATCTCTTTTTGCTTGGTAAAATATGGAGCAATAAGTGGCTCCTAAGATTGATTAGAGGCTGAAGCAAAGCAAAAGCCTGGGGTAGATTTCACCTGGCTGTTTCTCAGGACGATGCAAATAAATTGAAGTCGAGCCTTTTGCAGGTAAATCACAGGCTCAAATTGGGAAAAAATAATCCCTGTGCACAGCTCCTTTCCTTGGGGTGACTGAATTGTTTTGTACCATTCCTGCATTTTGTTGTCCAGAAAAACTGGAGCAAAATCAGTTTCTTTGAATGGATGACCACACTTCAGAGGAAAATATAACTGAAAAGCCAATGTGAAAGCCACGTTGAAATACAGGATTTTCTAAACCAGCTAGGAGGCTGGAAAACAACTTCTGTCTGCCCCAAAGAATTGTGGGGCCAGGGCTAATGCCAGAAATCAATCAGGAGGTTTAAATTCCAGGCTGAAGGAAAAGTGGACCATGAATAATCCATGTAGGATGCAGAGGACACAAGGAAGGTTGCACGGGGCAAAAGTCGCTGCCAAACAATGCAGAAGAAATCACTGAAAATGGGAAATCCCTTCTCCAGAAAGATGCATCATCTTGCATCAACAGTGCCCCAGAATCCAACTGGCTTTTCCTCTTTTCCTTTTCCTTTTCCCCTTTCTTTTAATTTTTCCTATTATTCATTTTCAACTTTCTTTTTTTCTTTCTTTTTCTTTTTCATTTTCTTTCACTTTTGCTTTTCACTTTTTCCTTTTTCATGTCTCCTTTTCTTTATTTCTTATTTTTCCTATTTTTCCTATTTTTCCTTTTTTCTTTTCTTGTTTTTCTATTTTACTTTCTATTTTTCTTTTTTCTTTTTTCTTTTTTCTTTTTTTCTTTTTCTTTTTCTTTTTCTTTTTCTTTTTCTTTTTCTTTTTCTTTTTCTTTTTCTTTTTCTTTTTCTTTTTCTTTTTCTTTTTCTTTTTCTTTTTCTTTT